>RJVU01059636.1:3501615-3534125 GCA_003731715.1 Anabarilius grahami | reverse complement strand
TTAGTATTTAAAAGTATAACAGTATAATTTTTTATTATTATATAAAAAAATATATAAATAAGTAATTTAAGTTAATCAGAAATTTACATCCTGGGGTCCATTCTTCGTGTGTCGCTAACTCAGTTAGCTGGATTTGATTGATGACGATTTAACATGATCTTGGATTGTTCGGTTCTTCATGCTCATCCTGGACTTGCTGTCATAGCAACAGGTCCGTAAGCTTAAACCTGCTCAAGAGCAGGCTTATTTCATGTAAACAGGATTAGATGGCATCTTTTTAAGTGGAGGTGATGCTTAAAGTCTGTCCCAGCCACTGCTACTTTCTTACAAGAGTACCCTAATGAGAACCAGGGACAATAATAATGATTTAAAAAAACATTTGCAAATAATATTATAATGTTGTGTAGTTTAAGACTACCTAATGGAATAATTACCTAATGATTTTACTGGAGTCTCACACACGATGTACAGTCTATGCCTTGCGTGCATTAATTTGAACCGTGACAGCTATTATGGGAGTGGCTTGATGCAGCGCAGGAGATGCAGATAACTTTATCTTGACCCTTAAGAAACTTTAATTAATGCTGTCACGTAAAAAGTAAATCTGCTTCAAAGGTAAAAGGTAAAATCCAAAGATGAATTGCTAATTACAACATTGAAATAAAAATGAAATAGCCTAAATAACTGGGAATCATGTAAAAAAACAAAACAAAACAAAAAACATTTAATTTATCTATTATAACTTTTATCTCATTTTAGTTGCTTGGCTATTTTCTTATAAAGGTCCAGAAATTCGTCAAGTTGTTTGTCAGGTGTCTTTTTGAATTATATGTGATGTCATTACGTTGCCATCATGACACCAGCCAATCGCTGCATTGCTGACTGTGGTTTCGAGTATCGATACATCTGCCCTTTTCAAGGAACACGAGAACGCACAGTAATTGCAGACAATTTAATTTAATTTAATTTAATCCAGATATTTTAATCAAATCCACAAATTCGTTTGAAGAACCAAATTAGCCAGAGTTCAGTTATCACGATTAGAAGATCTGGCATCTGTCAAATAATCTCAGATGTATTAAGCGAGGTACAAAGAATGGACTCTTGGACATTGAGAGTATAAAAGTATAAAATGCTACATGTTTTTTTAGAATAAATCACAATACATATTATGTATTGTAATATTGAATCAGAAAGTCTATGGCAATTCCCAGCCCTATTCAGCAGAGGTCAATGGTCAACATGGAGATAATTATAGCATACTTATCTTCGGCATATATCCAAAGATTTGTAATTTTACTTTTAACATTTGAATCAAATCCAACGTGTCCCATTTTTTTGTGCCCAGCACTTTACAATTTTTCAACGAAAAACACTTTTTGCACCCCAATGAAATGTTTCACTAATACAATTTATTATGTTGTCATTTTTTTTTCTTTTAAATTAACGAAATAAACTGGGTCCCCCAAATTAATTTTTTTTTGGTTCTTATAGGAGTCTGGGACCCCCAGTCTCCCCACAATTTGAATACTTCTGCATCAAACATCAAACATATTTCATTCCTCTTCTTTCTTCTAAATCATTTTATGTCATTGTTCACTTTCCTGTCTAATAAAAATTCCAAAAAGGCCTTGTGATTGTAATTCACATCAGTGAATTCCTGGTCTCAGCATTCAAAGCCACACTTGTCCTTTATTCCACCTTTTTCTAAATTCTCCACCATCATTCTGAAATAAGAGACTGATAGCTGCTCAGATGGCCTCCCTTGGGCAGCTCCTCTCCTCTGCTCCAGAAGCAGCAGAAGAGAACGCTGAAGGAAAAAAAGTATATGGGAATGCTGGGAGAGCACTGACTGCCAGTGTCATGCTCCAGAGCTCAGCTGCAGGGTCCTACAGGAATGAAATGTATTTCTCATCTGTGATAAAGGGCTCTACACTTCCAATGTGAGACTGTGCTGAAAAGGATGATTAAGGCACAAATTTACCACCCAATAGACTTGAAGTACACACTACTGGTAAAGGGCCTGACATCTGATTTGAAGTACACACTACAGCGAAGAAGAGATCGTATGAGATCTGCCCTAAGGCAGAGGCTACGCAGAGACTAAAGTACAGTAACGGCTATCGGTGTAGCTGCAGGCACTGTGTAGAAGATGAAGAACATTCACTGAATACAAGGCACAAGACTACACACATACAGTTATGATTATTCAAAACAGGGGCAGCATCCATAAAAACACTCTTTTTTGACATTAACACACAAGCATAAAGATCTACAAATAAAATAAAATGTAAGATGTTAATATTTGATCTTTTCAACACTCCTTATGAATGTTTAATATTTAATAAAAGGCTTCTAAAACTATTTTGTGTGAAGTTACGGTATGACAGGAAGTAAACGCATGCAAAAAACTGTAAATCTCCTGCAAGTTTGGTTTATTATTTAGAAAGTTTCATTACTGCCATGTGCCACACAGAGATGGTCCAATCAGAAAAACATTCATTATTGATGACCATGTCTGCAGGCAGCCAGATGAACTATCACTAAGATAGATGGATAGATAAACTGTAGCTGTTAGGATATGAAACATCTTTAGTTTTCTGAGAACATCTTTGGTCCATTTGAATCCCCTGCAGCATAAGAAGCGAGTCCAGAAGCACTGTGTGTGGCATGCTTGAGTGTGTGTGTGTGTGTGTGTGTGTGCACATCACAAATAAACACACAACCCCCCAAATGCACATTTATGGAGGAAAAAAAGCAATTTACTCAAGATAGAGTGCAGATGGCCATTTATACATCTGAGTATGAAACACATCAAGTCCCAGTGCATTCTATAGAGCTGGACTGGCCACCATATTACCACTCACACTTAAAAAAACATGGTTATAAAGAGTGGAAGAATTTGATACTCAAACTGTTTTGTCTGACAGACGAAGAGGTGAGGAGAAGGTGTGACAGTCAGCCTGGCAGCTACAGATTCTATGCAAGTAATCTAGGAATGAAGCATCTGTCTGTGGAGGTAGAAGATCTTTCTCTGTCTCATACACAAATACACACACAGCTCTGAATACTGTTCAGAGTGTAAAGAGCCAACAGTCTCCATGAGGAAAATGGCTTCAACTTAAATGTCTTAGGCTAATAAAAATGTAAAATATTTTTTGTGATGGTTATGTTTAGGTTAGGACGTAAAAAATATCACAGTAACATAAGTCAATGGAAAGTCTGCACCATGATATAACAACAAACGCATAAGTGCCTGTGCTGAATTTGTGTCTTTTAGAAACCTGTCACATATCTTATTCACTTCCTCATTCTTTCACTTCCATTTACGATTACAACGCAGTACCATCTGTACTGGATACACATAGTAACAGAGCTAAAATCTCATTCCAAATCAAAAGCCATTTCAGTAAGAACTCATTGTACAAATTCATGTTTAGGGGCTCCTATTCAGTCCCCTATTGTTTTTGTTGTTGTTTTTTAGATTTATTTTTTTGTTTGGGTATTTTCTAGCAAAAAATAGCTTTTTGAAAAAAAAAAAATTTGCTTGTTACTTGCTTTGACCTAAATTCACGAGATTTGTGTGATTTCCGGGCATAGAACTCATATACACTGTAAAAAAATTATTGTTGGTTTAACTTAAAGTAAGTTACCTGGTTACCTTAAAATTTTGAGTTCATTGAAATTACAAATTTGAGTTAATACAATGAAGGTGATTGGTTTAATCAACAGAAACTCAAGATATTATGTTATCTGAACCACATTAATTATCTAAGCTGATTTGACAAAAGAAAAAATGTTGTGATAAATCATGACAATAATTTTTTTACAGTGTAGGTATACTGTACTTTTTACAGTTTTGACACATCTTTTATTAGCTAATAAAACATTTCAACAATATTATACTGTAAAAGTATACATATTGTCTTGTTAAATATAAATGTTTTCATAAATTATAAGGTTATTCATACTATATAATTTATAGGTAATAAATAATTTATAGGTAAATTGCATATATAATTTTGTTACTGTATATGGCCATAACTTTTATTATAGAAGCTGTGCCGAATATATATCCTGTAATTACAAACAGTGTTTGTTGCTCCACAATGAGTGTTAGTATGAAATGAAAGAGTTACAGGACACAAGCAGTTATATGTACATTAACATACACATTGCCACGCGCGGCTGTCAGAGCAGTTACGCACTATAACGCAACACTACGTGACGTCATAATTGCCTGAGTCTGGATACAGTTAGTATTGTCAAAACAGGACGATTTATTTACTATGACGTGTTATGCTTATGCACTAGAATTTGTGCGTAATAACTTCTCCTTTTCCACGTACCTATCTTGACGCTCCAAAACCCTAAACGTATAAAACACTTTAAAGTCAATCTCTGTGTTTAATATGATCCTCGTTCTACGTCTAAAATTCAACGATCAGACTTAAACAGTCTCACAATCAACAGTTCACTGACGCTCCTTATGGTCACTTGAGTGCGGTCCAAATTCCCCGCAGCCGTAGGATCGATTGCAGTGGCATGTTGAGAATTAAACCGCTTTCCACCAGATAAAACAGTGAGAGATGAAACAATAACACTTAATGACACCACTGACATATGCTTTAATCTACGTACTGGAAATCATCTTTGCATTAGCCTGCGTCCAAACCAGCGCGCGAGCCAAGCGAAAGCACGCACAGCGTCCAACAATTGCATGAAACTAAGCTGTCAATTATGTGCACGCTCCTTACCTCGAGAGTTTCACGGCACGGATAAACACAGTTTCTCGGGAAAACAGCCTGGTAAAAGCATTTAATCCGTAACGGTGGAGGGTGCGTGGATCTCAGCGGTGGACTCTGTTGGGGTCTCGCGGTGTGAACGGAATTAAAGCCCGGGTTGCGGTGGATAGGAGGTCCCCCTACTGCCGAGTCCTCTCACTACCGTGCGCGCTTCACCGTCTGCACACACAGTACTGCTGCAGCATCAGCTGCGCTGAGAAAAGAGCCGGAGAGCGATAAACTATGTAATGGACTACTGTGTCAAACTACAGCAGAGCTTCAATAATTCCCGCGCTCAGATAGTATTCACGTATAGATGTAAGTAGAGCAGGGGTTCTCACTTCTCAACTCTGGCTCTTGAGATCCTGCAGTTTACCTCCAACCTTGATTAAATTCACCAACCTGCAGCTTTGTAGTAGGTCTAATCCTGAAGACTTTGATTAGCTTGATGCATTGTGTTTCATTTGGGTCGGAGCAAAACTCTCCATAAAAGTGGACCTTGAGGGCCAAAGTTTTGTTGAGAACCTGCACTTGATAGATGTCTAGATTCAGAGCGATAGATAGATAGATAGATAGATAGATAGATAGATAGATAGATAGATAGATAGATAGATAGATAGATAGATAGATAGATTGGTTCCCTCAGTTTCAGTGGTTCTTATTCCTGAGCCACTTCACGCTTTATATGTCTCCCTTATTTAACACACCTGATTCAAATCATCAGCTAGTTAGCAGAGATCTCCATGAACTGAACTGGGTGTGTTAGATAAGGGGGACCAACAAAATATACAGATCTCTCTCAGTCCCGAGGACAAAGTATAAAGGATTAGTTCACTTTAAAATGAAAATTACCCCAAGCTTTACTCACCCTCAAGCCATCCTATGACTTTCTTCTTTCTGATGAACACAATCGGAGTTATATTAATAAATATCCTGACGTATCCAAGCTTTATAATGGAAGTGAACTGGACCAACGAGTATGAAGCTCAAGAAAGTGCATCCATCTATCATAAATGTACTCCACACGGCTCCGGGGGGTTAATGAAGGCCTTCTGAAGCAAAACGATGCAATTGTGTAATAAAAATATCCATATTTAACAAGTTATAAAGTAAAATATCTAGCCTCCGCCAGACTGCCTTCCGTATTCAGCTTACGAAAAAAGTAAGTTGAATACTTGCTTTGTAAGTATAAAACTTGCTTTTTTCGTAAGTTGAATACGGTAAATATCAAAACACCTTCCGTATTCAATTTAGGAAGAAAGTGTAACGCCTCTCACAGTTCAAAACGCTTACACTACGTCCTACGCCTTGTAGGACGTAGTGTAAGCGTTTTGAACTGTGAGAGGCGTTACACTTTCTTCCTAAGTTGAATACGGAAGGTGTTTTGATGGAAGCTAGATATTTTACTTCATAACTTGTAAAATATCTACGGAACCCCCCACATGACATGCATTATGCAAAATTAAACGGTTTACTAATTTGTTCCCTCAATTTACTAAATCATGTGCACAATTTATAAATCGAGGGAACGAAAGAGTAAATCGTGTGTGCGATTTAGCCTACTATTTTTTTCTTGCATGTCATGTCCGGGACTCCGTAAATATGGATATTTTTCTTACACAAACGAATCGCTTTGCTTTAGAAGGCCTTTATTAACCACCCGGAGCCGTGTGGAGTACGTTTAGGATGGATGGATGCACTTTCTTCAGCTTCATACTTGTTGGTCCCGTTCACTGCCATAAAGCTTTGATGCATCAGGATATTTATTAATATATCTCAGATTGTGTTCATCAGAAAGAGGAAAGTCATATCCCCTAAGGATGGCTTGAGGGTGAGTAATTCTTGGGGTAATTTTCATTTTAAAGTGAACTAATCCTTTAAGAACCACTACTCTAGTTCAGTCAGTGACTCCTAATCCTAATCTTTCAGGCCCATTTCAGATCTTCTAAGTCTCTACTAAGGAGCTAATAAGTTGAATGGGGTGTGTTTGATTAGGGAGAAATAAACATATATATTATATTATTTGTTTGTTTGTTTGTTTGTTTTGGTATAGAGATTATACTTCTTTTTCTTTCTTTTTTTTTGGTTGAACTCACTTACCGCTTATTGCAAAGGCAAACTCTTCTGTTTAATACCTTAACCAGATAGTAGAAAAGCTGAAATGTGTGGTTTTGTATCACTTTCATTTGCTAATCAAACTGAGAAGCATTTGATGTTGCCCCCAATTGGAGTATTGATTAAAAAAAAAATCCACTGCACACACATGCTTGCAGAACTCAAAAACAAGAATTCGGTTAGGTATGTCAGATGTTTGACTGTTACTGTATGTATCTGCCCCTCTCACATTCATTATCTGTTGGGTTTTCTTTTGCACACACATAGTAATGTGTGAGGCCCACTTCATCATCATTATGAGTGTGTCAAGCTGGCTGGACTGGGTGGATGTAGTGGTGGCCAGGCGGATTTAAGGGGCAACAGGGGACACAAGAAACATCTTTCCTGGGGGAGATGATGAATGAGCCGGCCTCATTTTGGCGAAGGGACAGAAAAGCCCAAAATTCAAACTGTCAAGCACACAGAAAGATTTACTAAAAGTATTTTTATACACAGTTCTTATACTTGTTTTGATATCATTGACTAGGCTATATTTACATGCACCCTCATAATGTGAGATTTAGGCAATTTTGCAATTAAACTTTACCTCATTTAAACACAATACTTCAATCAAATTGATGCAATTGAGCTCATAATCATAGTAGCTAAAATCCCAGTAAAATATGTGGTGTATATCGATTTTAATGCCTTTTCTTCTGTAATCGAATCTAAAGGCAAGAATAATGTCTTTGAGCAATGCAGTAAACAGAAAAATTAAGAGGGACTCTAACATGTCTAATAGCACCGATTGGACATAGTGCATTTTAAATATTAGGACTGACAGTTGACTGGCCACCCTGCTAATAAGAGGCAGCAGCTCAATCAGAGATCTTCTCCTTGGTCTGTTCTCTATAGAGACAACCATTGTGTCATTAGTGGGTGTGTGTGTATGTGTGCACTGTATCCTCCTCATTCTAAAATTGATTTGAAGGTGTGACCAAAAGATGATGAATCCATTCATCTGCCTGTCCACTTTAGGTCATTTTAATCTGCCATTCTGTCACCCGTCAATCACCAGTGACATTTTTTGAGAGATACTAAAGATTCCATAACCTAACAACAATGTCTACTCTATAAAGCTATTATTATTTTAATGTATTTTAGGAGCTTCAGAATTAAATGGCTTATCACATATAAAAAAAAATGTAACAGAACTTTTCATATCTTTTCATATTTTATCCATTGGCTGTTGATTGGATTGTCAAAAGCCAGTGTTGAATACAGGAATGGTGGCGGATCTGAATGATATTGGCTTAACTGCAGCATAGCCTTGTATATGTAATTTGTATGCCATATAGATTTTACATAGATGAAAATGAGGCTGTGAGGGATAAACTTAGATCCCAAGATCACATCATTTTCAAAACTCAAATTTCAAAACTGTTTTATGAAGTTTATGAAAAAAAGATTTCCAAGATCACGTCATTTTCAAAACTCAAATTTCAAAACGTTCAAAACTGTTTTATGAAGTTTATGAAGTGTGGACGGCGTCTGGATGTTCATTTACAGTAACACTGCGAAGGCCTCACTGAGCCATCGGATTTAATCAAAATATCTTAATTTGTGCTCTGAAGATGAACGAAGTTCTTACGGGTGTAGAACGACATGAGGATGAGTAATAAATGATATTATTTTCATTTTTGGGTGAACTAACCCTTTAATAACCTGTGAAAGTGAACCTTAATGTAAAGTGAACACATGTGAACCATGTATTCATGAGGTATAAACATTAATAACGTGTGAAAGTGAACATTAATGTAAAGTGAACACGTGAACCATTTATTCATGAGTTATAAACATTAATAACCTGTGAAAGTGAACATTAATGTAAAGTGAACACATGTGAACTATTTATTCATGAGTTATAAACATTAATAACCTGTGAAAGTGAACATTAATGTAAAGTGAACACATGTGAACCATTTATTCATGAGTTATAAACATTAATAACCTGTGAAAGTGAACCTTAATGTAAAGTGAACACATGTGAACTATTTATTCATGAGTTATAAACATTAATAACCTGTGAAAGTGAACATTAATGTAAAGTGAACACATGTGAACCATTTATTCATGAGTTATAAACATAAATAACCTGTGAAAGTGAACATTAATGTAAAGTGAACACATGTGAACCATTTATTCATTAGTTATAAACATTAATAATCTGTGAAAGTGAACCGTACTGTATTCTGTATTATTTTTGATGCATGTAACAGTAAACACAAGTTTAAACTTGAAAGAAAAAAAGTTTACATTTTCTTTTACCGCACAAAATTACTGAGCATGACTTCTCATGAAAAGTGGCTTATGCAAGTAAACGCACATTAAAAAATTCTGAGAAACAATCAAGTATTCCAAAAAGGATAATAAGCATCATACCTATAAGCCAAACATATTTGATAAATACAAGCTGAATAAAGGCACCTAAATATGTATTATTTTATTTAACAGTTGTGTAAATCATTAAATCAATGACCAAATGCACCGTTACAGAACATTAGCATATTAATATGCAATCAATAATTATTTCTGATATCATGATAAAGGCCACCGAAACTCGAGTATTTGGCTTTGGCCATCCACACGTGCAGTACCTGCATGTGACAGGAGCGCCGGAGAGGTTATTTGTTTAAAGGGTTAGTTCACCCAAAAATAAAAATTCTGTCATTTATTACTTACCCTGATGCCGTTCCAGCGACGAGAATATTTTTGGTGCGCCAAAAAAAACAAAATAACGACTTATTTAGTGATGGCCGATTTCAAAACACTGCTTCAGGAAGCTTCGGAGCATAAAAGAATCAGTGTATCGAATCAGCTGTTCGGAGCGCTAAAGTCACGTGATTTCAGCAGTTTGGCGGTTTGACATGCGATACGAATCATGATTCGACACTCTGATTCATTATGCGCCAAAGCTTCCTGAAGCAGTGTTTTGAAATCGGCCATCACTATATAAGTCGCTATTTTGTTTTTTTGGCGCACCAAAAATATTCTCGTCGCTTTATAATATTAATATTGAACCACTGTACTCACATGAACTGATTTAAATATGTTTTTAGTACCTTTATGGATCTTGAGAGAGGAAATGTCATTGCTGGTTATAGAGGCCTCACGGAGCTATCAGATTTCATCAAAAATATCTTAATTTGTGTTCCGAAGATTAACGAAGGTCTTACGGGTGTGGAACGGCATGAGGGTGAGTAATAAATGACAGTATTTTCATTTTTGGGTGAACTAACCCTATAAGATAACTATAAACACAGCAATTACTCATATAATATAAACACTTGAAAAACATAATCTGCAATGTCACCTCAGTTAGATTACCCATCAAATCAGTAAACAAAATTTCACTTCAGAGCATGTTGGAACAGTACTGGTAGTACTAACTGCGTGACTTCTTCTCATGAAAAGTGGGAAGGCTTTATTGGATGCTCACTAGCACCAATTCCTGTCACATGCCAGAACAACACGCATAGTCAAGTCAAGTCACTTTCATTTATATAGTGCTTTTTACAATGCAGATTGTGTCAAAGCAGCTTTACAGTGATAACTGGCAAAATAATTTTTAAAAAGTCACGCAGTTAGTATTACCAGTACTGTTCCAACATGCTCTGAAGTGAAATTTTGTTTACTGATTTGATGGGTAAGCTGAGGTAACATTGCAGACTATGTTTTTCAAGTGTTTATATTATATGTGTAATCGCTGTGTTAGTTTATAGTTATCTTAAAGGGGACATATTATGCAAAATTCACTTTTTAAGGTGTTTGAACACAGATGTGTGTCCACAGTGTGTAAACAACCAGCCTATAATGGTAAAAATCCTCCCAATACATTTTTTATAATCCCCATTTATCATTTTCAATCTCTCAGAACATGCTGTTTGATATGTCCCCCTACTCCTACGTAAGAGTAGGGAAACCCCACCCATGACTGGTGACGATCTGCCCTGTTAGACACACCCCTTAGTGAGAAGCACAGAGTCCGCCATTTCTATGTACTCGCTGTATCAGCTAGAGATATACAATATCTGTGCCAAAAAAACATTACAAATGTTCTGTTGTTGGATGTACCAGCGAACATACGAGGCTCCTCGTATAGCCATCTGAGTCACTGAGGACACCGTGGTTTAAGTTATTACTGAAGGATGGATCAGTTCAAACTGTACGTGATGAGTTGTTTTACGGATAAAAAGTTTACCAGCACCCCCGAAAAGGCATAAGGTAGTTCTGTATATATTTGTTTACTGTTGTAATCAGTGTTTTTGTAATTCGCTGTGTATATTAATTATAATGCAAGGGAGAGTTTATAGATAAAAGACTTAGACTCCGATTCGAATTAAACAAAGCTTCAGAGAGTTTCTGTGGCAAGTTTAACATGTTATAAAAAATTCTCTGGGGGCTATTTTGAGCTTAAAATTCAGATACACACTCTAAGGACATCAGAGACTTATTTGACATCTCTTAAAAAGGGGCATAATAGGTCCCCTTAAAACAAATAACGGTTTCCGGCACTCCCGCTTCTGTCGCGCGCAGGTACTGTGTGGATGGGCAAATACTAAATTTACGGCATCCTTTAGCATGATATCAAGAATAATTATTAATTGCTTATTAATATTTCAACAATAAAATATGTCACCAGGAAAAAAATACTATCTTCTGTGTCTGCGTTAAAAAATACATGATTCACCTGTGTTCACTTTACATTAAGGTTCACTTTCACAGGTTATTAATGTCTATAACCCATGAATAAATGGTTCACTTGGTTCACTTTACATTAAGGTTCACTTTCCAAGGTTATTATGAATAAATGGTTCACAATTGTCCACCCTACATTAAGGTTCACAGGTAACTAATACTGGAATTAAATTTTTCATTATTATCATTATTATATGGTTATTATCTTATGTTTTATTTTCATAAAATTTATTTTAATAAAGTTTGAATTTCAACTTGGGAAACTAGAAATCAGTTTTTATACACTGCTGTGGATAGGCATCATGACCTTTTTGGAGATCATGGGTAAGAGAAACTTCTGGTAAGCAACTTGGTCAGTCATGAGATATTAATAAGAAAACCACAAATACAACACCCTTCAGTCTAATTATTATAGTCAGTTTTTGCTGCATCATGAAATAAATCAAGAATCTAGTTTTGAGTTAAAAAAGTGTGAATAAATACATTTATTAAGCATTTATAGCATGTGAGTTAAAAACGGCACACTATTTGGCAGGTATTGCGTAAAAGTCGCCCTTTTTGTTCATGCAGTTATAACTGCTTATTTATGATTTATAATGCACCTTTATAAACCCTTTACAAAGGGAACCTTAGTGTAAAGTGTTACCACTGATTAAAATATTCATAATCATTATAAGTTATGAATAATTATTAATATTTCCCCTCTAACTCACCAAAAATCTTGTTTCAAACTATTAATAGGTTTTTTAATCCAAATGCCAGCACGATACCTCCATCTACAGAGTGTTGTGAGAAGTTTTTAAGTGTTTTCTCTGGAAAAACTAAAAACATTAGGTCCAGGTTTTGTGATTTGGATGGAAAGGTAGCAGATGACTATAGGGAAGGTAGCAGATGGAAAGGTAGCAGATAACGTCAACACTTTTGATGAATTTGATCTGGTTTCATCTACCGATATTAGTCATGTTATTGCTAAATTGAAACGCCCAGGTACCAGTTGGGATGTTTTGCCTTCAGGTTTGCTTGGTGCGATAGCTGACTTTATTGGACCAAGTATTACATCTATTGTGAACTGTAGTCTTTCTACAGGTATTTTTCCATCATGGTCATTCAGCCTCTTCTCAAGAAGCTGGCTCTGTACCATTTGGATTTCACAAATTACCGGCCAATTTCAAAGCTGCCTTGTATTTCAAAAATATTGGAGAAAGTGATTTTATCTCAGTTGAGCTCTTTTTTGGCTAATAATGGTGTGCTAGATGCTTTTCAGTTTGGTTTTAGGGCAGGACACGGCACCAAATAAGCTTTATTGCGAGTTTCCAATGATTTTTTACTCATTGGAGACTCGGGTAGTCGAGGAGCTTTAATTATGCTCGACCTTAGTGCAGCTTTTGATGTGATAGATCATGACATCCTTATTAAACGTTTAGAGCATGTTGTGGGTCTAAATAGTTTTCTTCTTCTTTGAAGGGACGATTCTTTTCAGTGAGGGTTGGGGAATTTTCTTCCTCTTCAGTTCCTATTGACTGTGGAGTACCTCAGGGCTCCATTTTGGGGCCTATTCTGTTTTCACTATTTCTGTTGCCTTTAGGCCTTATTTATTAAAAGCACAGTATGTCTTATCTTTATGCTGATGATATTCAGATTTATCTACCTATTTGATCCGGAGGATCAACTTCTCAGTCATCCTTGTTACTATGTCTTGAGGAGGTGAAGTGCTGGCTAGAGAAAAATCGCCTACAGCTTAATGCGCCTAAATCTGAAGTAATCATTTTTGGGCCAAATAAGGTTGACTGTGACATAAACGATGTGTTAGGTACGTAGACAACAAATGTTCAGTCCCAAATAAAAAATGTGGGTGTAATTTTTGACTCAGCTTTAAGGTTTGATCATCAGATTAAATGTGTGGTGAAAAGTTGCTTCTTTCAGTTGAGGACTATTGCGAAAATTAAATCCTTTCTGTCTGTTGCTGACCTTGAGATAGTGATACATGCATTTATCTCCTCCTGTTTGGACTATTGTAATGCACTTTATTTGGGAGTAAGCCAAACTCTTATTTCAAAATTGCAATTGGTCCAGAATGCAGCTGTGAGGCTCCTTACTAACACAAAGAAAAGGGAGCATATTACTCCAGTTTTGGAAAAGCTGCATTGGCTTTCAGTTAAATATCGGATTCAGTACACGAGGTGTTGCTGTAAGTTTTAAAGCTGTGCATGAGATCGCCCCAGAATATATTACGGACCTGATTCATATGAACTCTGCATGGTAGATCTCAAAGATCATTCAATTGCTTACTGCTCTCAGTTCCGAAAACTCGCCTGAAAACAAAACGGGATTGTGCATTTTCGGTTGCCGGCCCAAGACTATGGAATACTCTTCCACCTGACATCAGATCTGCACCCTCAGTTGATGTTTTTAAATCTCGTATGAAAACATACTTGTTTTCTATGGCTTTTAATTGTTGACTTTTGGATGATGTATATTGTTTTAAATGTTTTTCTGTTATTGTTTTTTGTTTTTTTGTATTATTTTTGTTTGTTGCGTTGCGTTGTCACGGTTCATGAATCCGCTGTCTCATTCTGGTGTCTGTGTGGTTCTGTGGTGTGTCACCTGATTGTTCGTGTGGGCGTCGCCGCTGATCGTCTGATCAGCGGCAGCTGTGCGCAATTACACCTGCCTATTTAACGCCTTGTCTTTCGTCTCATGTTTGTCAGATCGTTGTTTGGAGTCTTGGTGTTGTGTCCCGTGTTTGCTCGTGTTACTTGTTCCTTGGATTGGATTTCTCGTCGTTGTTTCCTGTTACCTGTTTCCTCGTTGGATCGTTCTCTGGTTTTCACCCACGGATTACACGGCACTGCTTCACGGACACACTTCACCAGTCACGATTCATCGGATCTCTCATCGCCCATCGAGGTCCCTGCGTCACCACTCTCCTGCTGTGTTTGTTGTGTCATACCTGTGACTGACCGTCAGTGTGTGTAGCTGTCAATAAAGAGATTAACTTGCTATTGCATCCATCATTATTTACGTGACATGCGTAGGCTCTATAAATAAAGTAGACTTGAAACTTGAGACTTTGAGCTAACTCGCTACAACATTGAGCCTGAATCAACAACACTCTCAATCTGAGATGACCCGGAAGTACTCACAATTGCCGTACCACCTCGGGGTATTGCGGGAATTGTCGTTTTTATCACTCCAAAATAATGAAATAAATTTGTCTGAACTTATCTCACTTTACTAAGCTTTTCTGTTCTTTTCTTTACAAATCATTTTTATATATGGTACTATGCAATGTTGTGACTTTTTGGAAATGGTAGCTACAATACAATGGTGTTTCTCTTATATTTATTTTTTATTACCGTCTTAAGATTTTTTTCCCAGCTTTCTATATTTGTTTTTCATTCATTCCAACAATGGCTCCACTAATAATTCACTAATAATTGCGTAAATTAGGCCCATTCATATTTATAAATATGCACAGGTGAACTTCTCACAAAAAAAACAACAACATGGATTAAATATATAAATTTTATTCAGGTACTGTAATCACTTTGATGTAAACCAAGTAGCTATGATTCTCATCCTTTGAGTAAGAACACATAGATTTCTAATGTTTAAAACATCAATTACAAGAATCATTATTTTCATCAAGTATTTCCTATTTGGGGTATAAATTCATTTATTGTAATTGACAGCTGTGATGATCAGTGGAGTTGAGTTTTTACCTCCATTGAATGGACTTGGGCTAAAAAATGGATAAAGTTTGCCAAAGAAAGACTGAGCAGTGAAAGAATAGATATGAGAGCTGGACTCCACATCATTAAAGGAGACCAGACCCTCCTCATAATCCACAAACACACCGACCTGCTGCGGCTTCACTTTCAGATGCAGAGAGACAGGAGGATCAGCACTGGCACTATATACATTGCCATTACACTGAATTGACCAGTGTCCATTACTGGGACTCAGTGTGATCAATCCCTTCCTGTTAATGGATTCTCTGGCCACTCCTAAAAACCAGTCAGTCTTTCCCTTCACCTGCACCTCAAAATAAAATTTCCCAGAGGAGAATCCCTCCTTTCCCAGGACATTTCCATACATTTCAAATCTCTCTTTTTTGTCTGGGAGTTTCTGTCTAATGTCTCCATGTCTCACTTGTTTTCCATCATCAGACAAGATGAGGTTAGGATGAGCTGTATCAGGATCCAGAGTCACATCCACTGAGAAAACAAAGAATATCAATCTCAACTTAACAATATAAAGATTTTATGATGATGTTTTAAATACATAATTCAGTTTTTAGTCAGTTCAAAACTGCAGTAATGAAGCTGTGAGTATGAATGTATACTGTAGATCAGACAGCACACTTTACCTGCATACTGCTGCATCCTCTTCAACTCTGTAGAGACACATGACAATATAACATCAACAGATCTTTGCGATGCTTTACGTGTGAAATTACAGACAAGCTTTGAGGTTATATTTAAATAATTGGGTACAACATCATGTTTTTATCTGATCAATATATTGCCAAAAGTATTGGGACACCCCTCCAAATCATTGAATTTAGGTGTTCTATGGCCACAGGTGTATAAAATCAAGCACCTAGGCATGCAGACTGCTTCTACAAACATTTGTGAAAGTATGGGTCACTCTAAGGAGCTCAGTGAACTGTTAGTGGTATCATCTCTATCAACAAAGTGGAAGCAATTGGGATCAACAGCAACTCAGCCACGAAGTGGTAGGCCACGTAAAATCACAGAGTGGGGTCAGCACATGCTGAGGCGCACAGTCGCCAACTAGTCAATAGCTACAGACCTCCAAACTTTGTGGCCTTCAGATTAGCTCAATAGCAGTGTGTAGAGAGCTTTATGGAATGGGCTTCCATGGTCGAGCAGCTGCATCCAAGCCTTACATCACCAAGTGCAATGCAAAGCATCGGATGCAGTGGTGTAAAGCACGGCACCACTGGACTCTAGAGCAGTGGAGACGTGTTCTCTGGAGTGACGAATCACGCTTCTCTGTCTGGCAATCCGATTGACGAGTCTGGGTTTGGCGGTTGCCAGGAGAACGGTACTTGCCTGACTGCATTGTGCCAAGTGTAAAGTTTGGTGGAGGGGGGATTATGGTGTGGGGTTGTTTTTCAGGGGTTGGGCTTGGCCCCTTAGTTCCAGTGAAAGGAACTCAATGCTTCAGCATACCAAGACATTTTGGACAATTTCATGCTCCCAACTTTGTGGGAACAGTTTAGGGATGGCCCCTTCCTGTTCTATCATGACTGCGCACCAGTGCACAAAGCAAGGTCCATAAAGACATGGATGAGTGAGTTTGGTGTGGAGGAACTTGACTGGCCTGCACAGAGTCATGACCTCAACCCAATAGAACACCTTTGGGATGAATTAAAGCCAGGCCTTTTCGTCCAACATCATAATGCTGAGACACTTTTTTTGTAGTACTTAGCACTGCTAAAAACTACAGGATGAAATCTCACAGAGCAATCTTCCTCTTAAAGCCAGGATGTTTATCAATTTGAAAGTCTGCTTTTATGGCTTTGTTAAAAAAAAACAAAAAAACATTGATTTAGTAAAACATTTTCAAATTCTTCTCTTGAGTTGCTAAATAGAGTGGTGCAGAAGTAGTGGGACAAACAGTGGAGTGCGGTGTTTATCTTTAAATATTTTAGTATGCCCTGAATGCGTGAGTTGTCCAATCACCCAATCTTGTGAGTATATAAAAGGGGACTTTTAAGGCACCGTTTGTGTCTCTCTGAGGGGATAAGAATCAAGGGTGATTGTATGTGAGTTGGTAGAGTAAGGTTAGGATTAGATTAGGAAGGCTGATGAGCCATCTAGACCAGGGGTGCCCGACCCTGTTCCTAGAGATCTACCTTCCTGCAGAGTTCAGCTCCAGCCCTGCTCAACACACATGCCTGTATTTATCAAGTTCTCCTGAAGATCTTAATTAGCTGATTCAGTTGTTTTATCAGGTTTGGAGCCAAACTTTGCAGGAAGCTAGACCTCCAGGAACAGGTTTGGGCACCCCTAAACTAGACCACAGAATTCAGACTCATCACCCATGTAAATTTAATCTGCCATCCATTAAAGTAGGTGGCGATAATGTACCAACCAACTGCTTGTGTGTCACTGCACTAAGGCCCGCCCATTCCAGTTTTGCCCCATTCTTGCAGGTACGTGTTGTTTGGCTAACTTGTTAGCATTGTCATGTGTGACTTATAGTTTATAGCTTTCCGAGGGACGATCGTCATTGTGACTGGTTTGCGGCTCCCTTCCTCTCCCTTTCTTTCAACGTTCTCCTTCTATAATCCCATGATTATTGGCGTATTGCTGTCCGCGCGATTGGATTTTACGTAAAACGGTCAGGGCTTTGCGGATTTATATCGACTGCTTGGCCATCTTTCGGCAGTCACCGTAGCAGACAAAGAGCTGGTCAAGCTCTTTGTGTGCTCCGGTGGCTGTACTAAGGGACGAGCAGTATCTAAACAGAGGCTTTCTCTCTGGATAGTAGACGGTATCTCTTTGGCTTACACAAGCCAGGGTCAGGAATGCCCTTTCAACATCAGAGCTCATTCGACAAGAGCTATTGCCTCTTCGTGGGCCTGGGCTAAAGGCACACCTATTTGGGATATATTTTGCAGTTGGCTGGTCTTCACAGAACATTTTTGCCAGTTTTGTATGTTCCGTCTGTAACGTCTCAAGTACTTTCGGTGAGTGAATAGCCTCACTTATTCTCTGGCGTATTGCTTCTGGGCACAGTTTGTTACCGCTTTTAGCTGTTGATGCTGTGCATGCCTATGTGCATTTCATATGAATGCTTACTTTGGGTGGTCCTTACAGTCTTTAGTCTACTCATAAATTGAAAACCCAATAATTATAAACTCAATTATAAAACCCAATTATAAAAAATTATAAAATCTTGAAGGAACAAGCAGCAAATTAGTCTTCCAGGGTTCTACCTGCACCACACAACTATGAACACCCTTAGGAAATGTATTCATAAAATATTGATGGAACAACTGAATGGGCAAATAATCACAAGCTTAATAAAAAATGAAAGTTTCTCTTTATATTTTATACATGTTTTACATGTTTTCTGAAATAAGAGCTGAAAATGACCTGCTTTCTTCAAGAAGAACTGTGAGGTGATGATAATGAGGTACAAAGACATGATCACATACTTCTCTAATTTCAGACTAATTCTACGTTACTGAAATTAAAAGATGATGAATTTATGTATCTGTATGGTGTATTTGATACTGACGTACCAGTTTGCATGAGCTTCTCCTGTAAAGTGTCCTTCAGTTTAATCAGAGCTCTCAGAGTCTCCAGACTCTCATCAGTCTTCATACTGATCTCAGGCCAGTTCCGGTTTTTTCTAGGATTGCACTGGGATGAGTAAATCTACAGCAGGAGAGAGGAGAAATCATTTAGCATGAGGAGTCCCAGGTATAATAATAAATAAATAAATAAATAAATTTAAAAAAGTACACTTCCATCTACTTAAAGTGCTCTATTTTCACACACTAATTTTGTACTTAATATACAAAAAATTCCTCTTTAGTACTTCTTAAGATAATCTTAAGTACACTTGAACCTGTGTATGAAAAGAAAGTGTATGAAAGATGGGTTCAAGTGCACTACAACTGGTGACTAAATACATTTCACGAGTTCACACTTACAAATAATCAGATAGTAAATAGTATGCGTAGTAGTATGCGTATTTGGCGTGCTGTCCGAGGAGAGGGCTCCGAGCTCGGTATTTTGGCCCGAACCCAGAGTACTCACCCCGTATTCTGGTTAGGAAGTAACTAGGCAAGTGTGAGGAGTTGGGGTGGTGGAGGGATGCTGTACATTTTTTAAATACAGAGATAGTATGTTAAAAGCACATTTTAGTTCATATTAATGGTGTCTCAAAATAGCACAGTTGAGTATACTTAGATGTTCTTAAGATTATCTCAAGCAGTACTAAAAAAAAACTTTTAGTATATTAAGTACAAAATTAGTGCACGGAAATAGAGCACTTTAAGTACATTATGGGAGTGTACTTTTTTTTTCACCTGGAGTGTTCTGGTGTCATATACTGCATTATCATTGATCAGAGAGATGTTGACTGACCTGTAGGAGGTGGAGGTGATCTTCAGTGTGTGAGAGCTGCTCCAGCTCAGTGTTTCTCATCTTTAGCTCAGTGATCTCCTGCTCCAGCTCTTTAATCAGCTCTTCCTCCTGTTTCTTTGCTGCTTTCTGATGTTCCTCCATCATCTCCAGCAGTTCAGTCTGAAATTTCTCAATGGAGCGCTTGAGATCAGTGAAGAGCTCAACACAGGCTGCTTTCTCCTTCTCTGTGTTTCTCTGGGGGCCAGGGTAATCAACAAATTATTAGTTATTAAATATAGATTGTCTATGTCCAAGCACCAATGGTTTATGTAGATGAAACGGAAATACACTTGTCATGTCTCTTTTCAAATATCTATAAGTAGCCCGTTTCTTTACGGAAGTTTTGTATAATGTTTTATATTAAAGGAGAAGTATAATATTCCCACTTCATTTTTAAACAAATATGTTTTCAAAATCATTTGGATATAAACATTAAACAACATTTATTGTTTGAACTCTATTGTCTAACTGATTAAACTCTATTTGGCTATAATAAACTGTAATGAATTAGTATGCATTTTTAAATTTTTTAACCATTTCAGATTTTATATGAGACCAAACAGGATTTTGTATCCTGTGGCTCTCTGGTGGACAACATCAAGGCCAAAGTATACTTCGGCCATCCACGTCATCCGTGCACCATTTAGCCCTGCGTAATTTTCGTCATCATGGTTTGCGGATGGGTTTGCAGACAGGAACCCTCCAGATGACAAAATTACGCAGGGCTAAATGGTGCGCGGACGCGGATGGCCGAAGTATACGTTGGCCTTGATGTTGTACTCTGGTGTACCAGTGATCTGGTGTATCAAACTTCAGCAGCTCAAAATATGGCCTTCAGCTTTCATTCCCATTGATTTAAATGGCTGGCTTTTAGGAATTGCTGTTTGACTGCATCAAAATTCCTTTAACAACTTTAGGAAAAAAGTTACAATGGCAGATAAACTTAAATTTATTTGTGTCAAAACTAGCAAAATGTAAAGTTGCTTATTATAGGATCACCCTGTGGACTATTTGGTACACAGCCTTATTTTGAAACTATAAACAAACATGAAGCATGAAAACTAATTTTCATATCAGCTGGCCATTTTGAGCTTCTGAGGTTTGATTGGCTGCTGGCAGCCTTGTTTTTTTTTTTAAAGCATATGTAAGCATTTGAACTTGATTGATGATAAAGCTGTAAAGTTACAAGCATTAACAGTTCCCTTTCAAGGGAACTCGCACTGCGTTAGCCGCTATGGGAACGCCTCTGCGTGATGTCGTCGTGAAGCACGTATGCAATCAGTCCAATCAGGAGACGGAACGTCATAGGTGGGTGACGTCACTGACCAGGAACCATAAAGCCAGCCCGGAAAACACTGTCATTCAGCTTCTGTGTCTTCAGCAAGCGCTACGTTTGAGTTGAGTTAAACGCTATTGTTGAGTTATTATGGCGAGCGAACAACAATTCAGGAAGTTTGTGCACCCTTGCCCGCGTTTTATCCCGGGCGGGGACACACATGAAATGTGTGTTGTTTGTTTGGGAGCGCAGCATGCCCAGGCAGCTCTCGAGGGGGCTGCCTGTGTGCATTGTGAGCAGTTACCGATCAGAGGAGAGTAACTGAGAGGGCTCTCTTCGAGGAGAGTGGCTCGGTTCGCATTCCCCAGGGCTCGGGTCCCGCTTCTGCCGAGGCAGGGCGGCGCCTTATGTCTTGGGGTTCGCAGATGGATGTAGCAGAGGGGTTTGAGATGGGCCCTGCCTTATCTCTGCCCTCACCTGCTGCATCCGGTAGCGTATCCATTCGGAGGCAGGAAGCGCGCATTGCGGTTTCTTCCGCTCCGGTGGATATGGTCACGTTAATGGCGTCTAGTTCTGAGGAGCTAGATGTTGTTAGCGTGGCAACGGGAGAGTCTGAAGATTCGCCACTTCAGACTCCCACGAGTGAGGAGCTCATGGAGGTGCTTTCTCGTGCTGTCGCCAGGTTGAGCATCGATTGGCCAGCCGAGAAGCAAGAGCAGACAGTGAAAAGCAAGCTTGATGAACGCTTTTTGCCATCTAGGTCTGCTCAACCTCCACGTCCGGCACTACCGTTTTTTCCCGACCTCCACACTGAGGCGTCGAGGTCGTGGAAGAGACCGGTATCCACCCGTGTTTACACACCTCAGACTTCCGTTTACAGCAATGTGGCGGGGATGAGGAAACACGGGTATGGGGCGATGCCAAGAGCGGAAGAGACGCTTGCGAGCCATCTCTCTCTGCAGGCGGCATCGTCCCTTAAAGCCCCAACGTTGCCCACTAAGCCGCTCAAGACCACTTCAGCGCTAGTGGGCAAAGCGTACTCGGCGGCAGGTCAGGCTGCTGCGTGCTTGCACACGATGTCCATCATGCAAGCATATCAAGCTGACCTGCTAAAGGATTTGGGGGAAAGTGATGAAGTGGGGGCGGATCTCATTCAAGAGTTACGTCTAACTGCCGATCTCGCTCTCCGTGCCACTAAGGAGACGGCCAAGTCAGTGGGCCATTCTATGGCAGTCCTTGTGGCCACGAAGTGGCACTTGTGGCTTAATCTCACCGAGATTAAGGATAAGGATAAGACGTTTCTCTTGGACGCCCCGCTTGATCCTTCCAACCTATTCGGTGATGCTATCTCTACCGTCACCGAAAGGTTCCAAGAGGCTAAGAAACAGTCTGCAGCCTTGCAGCAGTTTCTTCCTCGACGGGCCCAAGTCCCCTCTGCTGCCCTGTTGGTTTCTCCATCGTGCCTGGAATTTGCGCCTGGCAATGTGAAGGCTTTTCTACATCCCAGACCGGGTTATATTCCTAAGGTTCTCACTAATACTGTGAGGCCTAACGTACTGCAGGCCTTCTGTCCTCCTCCTTTTACGTCATCGGACCAGGAAAAGCTTAATCTGCTATGTCCAGTACGGGCATTAGATGCGTATGTCCACAGAGCTGCCGTGTGGAGGAAAGCTGAACAGCTATTTGTATGTTTTGGTGCACCTAGGAAGGGTCTACCAGCATCTAAGCAGAGAATGAGCCAATGGGTGGTTGAGGCTATCTCACTTGCTTATGAGTCGGTTGGACAGCGTTCACCTTTGGCTGTCCGGGCTCATTCTACTCGGAGTATGGCTGCTTCCAAGGCTTTAATATCAGGGGTTTCCCTACATGACATTTGTGATGCGGCAGGCTGGTCCTCACCGCACACATTTGTTAGGTTCTATGAACTTGACCTCGGCTCCACTCCTGGGGCTCAAGTGTTACTGTGAACTGTGCGCCTCGGCTTCACACGATCGGTCACTTGTTCCTATGGCGACGTTGGGATTAGCGTTCCCATAGCGGCTAAAGCAGCGCGAGTTCCCTTGAAAGGGAACGTCTCGGTTATGTATATAACCTTAGTTCCCTGAATAGGGAACGAGACGCTGCGTCGCCCTGCCATACTCCCTGCATGCCCGAGAGCGACTTGCTTCAGACTTTGAGAAGCTGAATGACGGTGTTTTCCGGGCTGGCGTTATGGTTCCTGGTCAGTGACGTCACCCGCCTATGACGTTCCGTCTCCTGATTGGACTGATTGCATACGTGCTTCACGACGACATCACGCAGAGGCGTTCCCATAGCGGCTAACGCAGCGTCTCGTTTCCTATTCAGGGAACTAAGGTTATATACATAACCGAGACGTTTTCAGTTGTATCAACCCTATAGCTATAATTTGACACAATTTTTGTGTGTCCTCAAAACGTGCTGTTGTATCATATATGAAGTTTTGATAAGTTTGGACATTGCATTCAGGTAAATTCGCAAAAATGGGTCACACCTGAAAATGTCATTTTCTTATATTTTCACAATGCTTTAATGTATCAAAATTATTTTGATAAGTTTTCTCATGGGGGTCTCCAGATAATATGTACCATGTTTCATGCAAACTGGACCAAGGTCTAAGAGAAGTTTGGATTTTGATGTGAAAAAAACTTGTGATTTTCAGAAAATTCAAAAAGGAGGAAGAATTTTCCAATAAAACAGTGTATGTAAATTTTGTAGCGCTTGCCTCAAGGATTTAGAGGGGAAAAAGAGTTTTGACTGTAGTCTAGCACTTATGGTTGTAGAGCTCTGAACTAAAATGCATAAGTACTAATTATAGTGACAATTAGTGTCCACTGAATGTGTAGTCGTCCCTGACCCCTGGATCATCTGCTGCCTGTTTTAAGTGTCCAGTAAGAAACCATCTAAAAATAACCCAGAACACCCTGGAAACCTCCCATAACCACTTACTTTTCTGACTTCTGCTGAGTGTTTGATCTCTTCAATTTTCTTGACTCTGTCCTGGATCATCTGCTGTGTGTCTTGAACCATCAACTGAGTCTATAAACAGAGAACAGCACTGACACATTTATCATAACAGAGATTTCTATTTTATATTCTTGAATGTAAATGGCCAATCACATTTGAAACAAGTAACAGCACTTATTAACAGTGCTGCAGTTTTGTGGCCTAGAAATTACAGCCACAAATTTTTAAAGATTTATCACTGAATGTACAGAAGTTTTAGTATTTTTAGTACTCACTTCTTCTAAAGAAACAGTGTTGTGGTTCCTGTGGTCTCCGTCAGTACAGAACAGACACACGATTCTCTGATCATCTCTACAGAACAGCTCCAGAGGTCTCTCGTGTTTCTGACATATATAGTCCTCCAGATTACTCACGGGATCCATCACTTTGTGTTTCTTTAAACCTGCCACTCTCAAATGAGGGTCCAGGTGAGTTGCACAGTAAGAGCTCTGACAAACCAGACACGACTTCACGGCTTTCAGCTTTCTTTCGTCACAAACGTCACACAAAACTTCAGGTTTTTTCTCACACCTTTTCTTTTTATAGTGATCTACGATCTCTCTGAGTGTGGTATTAATCTTGAGATCAGGTCTGTGCTTGAATGTTTCTTTACAATATGGACAGTTGCAGGTCTGGCTGTTGTCCCAGCACTTATTCAGACAGGTTTTGCAGAAGTTGTGTCCACATGGAGTGCTGACTGGATCAGTGAATACGTCCAAACATATAGAGCACCGAAACTCCTTAGTAAGTGGAGCACTGGAGGATGATATCGCTGGAAAGAGAAATGATGAAGATAAATCTCATGCACTATAAGTGAAAAGTTAAAATGTTGTTGAGACAATGTCCAGAATTGACAGAGCTTGAATCTAGACAACAGGTTCCTTTCAAGTTAAAATTTCATATAGATATGATTGGTTATTGACTCACATGGAGAAACATCTGTACTCCCACTCCTGGATTTTTGTTTTTTTCCTGGAGCTGAGGAAGATTCTGCCTTTGTTCTTCTTCTCTTCATGTTTTTTTTATAATTTTTTTTAGAAACTGCAGTCTAACAAAGGAAAGGTACAGATAACAATTTCCATTAAAAATCAACAGATATTTTGTGTGACCAAGTGTGATCTAATTTGGTTTTAGTTACAATACATTTTCAGATGGAGCTTAGCAGGTTTGTGTTGAGTCTGTCTGCTTGTCATTTACTTCCTCTATCTGTAGGGTACGTTTACACGACAACGATATGCTTACAACGGAGACGTGTGTCCTTTGAGTTTTCTGCGTACAGACGACACCTATGGGATTAAATTCCTGCCTAAAGTATTGCGGTCACGGATCAAAAAATAAGCATGAATCAAAAATTTTAAAACACGTAAAAAAATAAATTGCACAAACTGAAGCAAATAATGCAAAATGATCAGAATAGCAAACAACGTGGTCAAGGATCAAAATATAATAAGCGTGAATAGAAAAATTAAAAGTGCATTTAAAAAAATAACAAGCATGAATCAAAACTTTAAAGGTACAGTATGTAAGAATTCTGCCCGCTAGAGGTCGCTAGAAGCCTATTCAAAACAAAGGCGTAGCTTAATGACGCCAAGTTTGAGAGCGGAATCTTGGGACATGTGGTGTCCACCTCAACAGACGGTGCAAAAGAATAGGAATAGGATTTGGGAAGAAATCATGTTCATGGATGCGATTATTAACGTTACTGTAGTATGAAGCAGAGCAGGACCGGGTGTTGTGGGAGCTGAACGAGGCCGCTGGAGCAATTGCGCAACACACGCCACGAGCAGCGGAACCTTTATTATGTCACAGTCGCCGGCGCCGCTTCCGCTATTCCGGTCATGAGTATGAGGTAACGCAGCTCTGTTTATCATATTAGATACATTTGAGTGTGTTGAAAATGATGTTATAGCGTTACTCTGTGCGTTCGCTCGCCGGCTGCGGTGAGACACTTGTTTGAGACGCACTGCAGTAAGATAGATCGATTTTAGAATATATTAAATGTTGGATGGCTTGTGTTGATAAATGGCATGCAATTAATTTTAAAACGTATTGTATGATGGAGAAAATTCTGTATTGCTGTTACTAAAAATAAAGCTGCATCTGATTATGCCATGTTAGCTACTTCACAAAATAGTGTTTTTCTCTGAGGCATGGTAAAGCATGGTACTCGCAAAAAATCAAGAAAATGGGATATAAACAATAAGACTAAACGTGTTGAGCTATATAAAAACAATTAGTTTTCTGTCTATAAATATATCAAAACAGTTGTTCCCTTGTCTATTAAAACGTGTAATATATTAAAGCATCTTTGGTGTTTCAATGGTTTCTACAAAATAAAACGGAAACCGAGGGTAACGCAATTGACAGGCGACTCCTCACACGTCCCGGAGCCTTGGTTAAAATTGCAATTTTCTCACGATTTACAAATAGTTGGAAACATTTGGGATATTTTAAGTACTCAAGTGAACAAAATATATAACACAGTGTTAAAATATATAACACTGGCCTAGCAGAACACTGCTAGGCCAGTTTATGGATATTATACTGCAAAAATATTACATATTGCACCTTTAAACACATTAAAAATTATATTGCACACATCTTAAACTTGTGTTTATGTGTTCTTAAAAGTTTTTCCTTTTTATTACTCTGTATTTTGTGCTTCTTTTAAATTTTTTGCTCATATTTTACTCTTTTGTACGCTTGTGGCGTTTTCTCTTTGCTCTTCTTTCTACGTTCTGCTCTTTCTTTTCCAAATGTTGCAGTCTGAGTTTCATGGAAATTAGGGCAGGCTTAAATGTCACCATTGGTCCACTAGTTCTAGATTGACAGCTCCTCCTCTAGCCAATCAATCTAAGGGAGGGAGTTGATGTCACTCCAGTGCGACTCATGGCTACTGATGCTCACACTTATACAGAGGAAAATAACCGTCATAACTGGCAATTTCCGAGCATCTTCCGTGGTAGGACACCGTTATGTCTGCAACTCAACTGTCTCACTGGTATATACGTCTACCTGGCAATGTTTTTTATTGTTAAATTCACCATCCTAAGGACAACCTGTCACAGTTGTGCCTGTCTGACGATCCATCACTGTTATATTTCACCTTTAATGCGCCTACCACTGGACCTGGCACCTTGAAACACAACTGCCACTATGCACCAGCCTCACAACGTCACTCTTATGTGTGCCTGGCTCGTCTATACCTGTTATATTACTGTTAGATATTTTTAGTATTCATACAATAATAATAACATTTGAATGAGAAATTTGAATGAATGACTCACTCGTAAAGACAGTAAATTGCTGTCACCTACTGGCCATTTAACTTCATATTTTTATAACATAGATGGGCAATGTCGGTCCTGGAGTGCAGAGTTTAGCTTTAACCCTAATCAAACACATCTTGAGCAGTTAATCAGTGTCTTCAGGATTATTAATACTACAGATAGGTGAGGTTTATTTATTTTTTATCTGGGTTGGAGCTAAACTCTGCAGGACAGCGGCACTCCAGAACTGATGTTGCCTATCCCTGATCTATAATTTCGTTTTTAAAGATATATTTAAAACATTAATCTTATAGTATTATGCAATTATATAGCTATGTAAATAAACACAATAAGTATGTAAATAAATCACTGCATATCAAATCCACCTGGTTTCTGTAACCATCTCCTCTGTAACACTAACATTGTCAATGCAGAAATTATACATTCAGTCTTAGAATTAATTAACCAGGTTACCTATGATCATTTAACAACAACAATTAAGAAGTATATTAGACTTAGCATATTAGCATCATGAGCCAAGTAATATTTTAACACCAAATACCATATATTATGAACATGAAGATTAACAATCATTGAAAGTGCACATTAAATAGAGTATCTCATGTATCTCAAAAAGAAGAATTAAATTATTTGTATATGTACATAGTTCAGATAGCTTTACAGCTCGAAAGTCCTTGTAAAGTTTCAAATTAAACAGTTATCATCCCCTGTATAAGTGTGAGCATCAGGAGGAGGAGCTGTCAATCTAGAACTAGTGGACCAATGGTGACGCTTAAGCCCGTCCTAATTTACATGAAACTCAAACTCCAACATTTGGAAAAGCAAGAGCGGAACGTAGAAAGAAGAGCAAAGAGAAAAACAGCACAAGTGTACAAAAGAGTAAAATATGAGCAGAAAATGTAAGAAAGCACAAAGTACAGAGTAATAAAACCAAGGAAAATAACTTTGAAGAACACATAAACACAAGTTTAAGATTTGTGCAATATAATTTTTAATGTGTTTAAAGTTTTGATTCATGCTTGTTATTTTTTAAATGCGCTTTTAATTTTTCTATTCACGCTTATTATATTTTGATCCTTGACCACGTTGTTTGCTATTCTGATCATTTTGCATTTTTTGTTTCAGTTTGTATCAGTATATTTTTACTTGTGTATTTAATTTTTGATTCATGCTTATTATTTTTTGATCCGTGACCGCAATACTTTAGGCAGGAATTTAATCCCATAGGACACCATTGTCAAAACGATCCCCATGCATATGCATCCGTGAAAATGACTAAAAACGCTGTTTTCTGCTGGCAGGCCATTATGAAACACTATAGACTGAACATGTAATGCGCATGTGCATGACGTTATCGTTTGCACAGATTCTCGTTTTTATTGTTTACACGGAGACAGGTGCGCCGCTAGGGGTGGGGCATGCATTCTAAGTGGCCATGCACTTTTGGGGCCCCCAGAGATCGGTTTTATTAGTACTAGTAGGCCTAATGTATTAGAAATTATAACTGTATAATCTACCAAAGAAGTCACGTAATAAGTCGCATTATATTCAGAAATAATACCGGTAAATAAAGCGTGTTTTAACACTATAACTATAGCTATTCGCTATTTTAGTTCCCCTCACTCCACAACAAATCTAAATTTAATGGTATTCGACAGAACAAGAATGAAAAGCTTATAAATAGCTAAACAATTAAGACAAAACGAATTAATTCAAAGCGAAAGTGAAAGTATACCCAGTTATGTTCTCACGCAGCTTACGGCACGAATCCAAATGTTTCCATATTCGCAACGTATTTTGATGCTAAACTATTATAGGCCTATATTATTTAAACTTTACTTTATACTTAAAGCGCCGCGCGCGTTCCAATATCGACAGAAAAAAAATCATCCTCCCCATTGTCAACACTAAATTGAAACGGAGCTCACGCAGAGCAGCACGGACTGTACTACGGACAATTTAAATTGAGCAGTGTAAATTTTTATATGTTTGTTTTGATAATGAACAGGCTGCGATGTCACGTTTGCAGTATGAATATGCAGTGTGTGCGTGAGACACCGGCGCGATCAAACAGCGGAAACATAAAATACTCCGTCATTTTTTGTCATAACTACTTGAAAACAGTGTCGTGTGAACGGCTCCTTAGTCTTTCTCTCATGTGACAAAATGACAGAAACGCCATACTTCGCCTTACAACACGTTTAGAAACCTGTTCAACACATCTCTCTTATATTTCTATCTCTTACCTGAGTATCAGATGTGTTCACAAAGCTCTTTGAACGGCTCAATAAATAGGCTACAGTTGTTTAAAGAGGTTGATCGTTTCAGGTGTCCATGTGGTTGTTGAAGTTAGTTTCACTTTCTCTGAATCTGTTAATGAACTGCAGTGATGTCAGAGCTCCTCCTGTATTTACATTTGTCCCTCTGTTCAGTGTTTTGGGTTCATGTTTGTCTGTATTTGGACCTGATGTTTTGCCAGAAATGCAGAAATAAGCCATAATTTTTTCGTTTATTTGTAACTCTTTGGTAGATTATACATTTATAACACATATCGTTTAATATTCTAGAAAATGATCAAATGTCCAATAGGAAACTGTTGGTTTATATTGTTGTATGTTATGTTGAGATCATGAGAAAATCAAGTCAAAATCACAGGAAAACAAGAATGAAATAATGCATGCATGGTCTCTAAGGGCAGAACACAATACAACAGCTTAAACAATTAATCAATTAAAAGTACAAAAAATGTCAGAACATAATGTCTTTATTCAGATTCACTTTGATGTAAACTCGTTCTCATCCTTTGACTAGCAGCTCATATTTAATGTTTCAAAACAAAAAGAACTGTTTTAATCAAGTATTTGATATTAATGGTGTAAATTCATTCATTGTAATTGACAGGTGTGATGATCAGTGGAGTTGAGTTTTTACCTCCATTGTTTGGACATGGGCTAAAATAAGGATAGAGTTTGTCAATGAAAGACTGAGCAGTGAAAGAGTAGATAGGAGAGCTGGACTCCACATCATTAAAGGAGACCAGACCCTTCTTATAATCCACAAACACACCGACCCGCTGCGGCTTCACTCTCAGACGCAGACGGACAGGAGGATCAGCACTGGCACTATATTCATTCCCATTCCTCAGAATCACAGTCCAGAATCCATTACTTGCACACAGTGGAATCACTGACTTCCTGTTAATGGATTCTCTGGCCACTCCTAATTCCCAGTCTGTCTTTCCCTTCACCTGCACCTCAAAATAAAACCTCCCTGAGGAGAATGCCTCTTTTCCCAGGACATTTACATAAGGATCAAATCTCTTTGGGTTGTCTGGGAGTTTCTGTCTAATGTCTCCATGTCTCACTTGTTTTCCATCATCAGACAGGATGAGGTTAGGATTAGCTGTATCGGGATCCAGAGTCACATCCACTGAGATAAACAGAGAATATGAAACACAAATTCACAATATAATCCAGTTTTTAATCAGATGCAGTGCAGTAATGAAGCCTATATGAATGTAAACTAGTGTAGGTCAGACAGCACACTGTACCTGCATACTGCTGCATCCTCTTCAACACCAAAGAGACACCTGACAATAAAACATCATCTGATCTTTGAGATATGTTAAATTATAGTCAAATTTTAAGGTAATATTTAAATAATTTAGTACAACGAGAAATAATTAGATCTTGAAGCTGAGTGTTGCTACACTGTTTAAGCTACAGGCCTGAAATTTCACAAACACATCAATCTTCTCATGAACATCATTTCTTCTCCTTAAACCAATGATGTCTCTCAGTTTGACTGTCTGCTTTTGTGGATTTTCATAAAACAATAAAAATTTGTCTTGAGCTGCTACTGATTTGCACTGAACTGTTCACCCTTAAGAAATTATTCACAAAATAAACAATCACAGAGTCATTAGATAAATGTTACTTCTTGTCATTTCTCTTCATATTTTACATGTTTTCTGAAATTTGAGATGGAAATGTGCTTTCTTCAAGAATGGTGAGGTGATGATAATGAGCCACAAAGACCTGATCATATACTTCTCTAATTTCAGACTAATTCTACGTTACTGAATTTAAAAGATGATGAACTTATGTATCTGTATGGTGTATTTGATATTGACGTACCAGTTAGCATGAGCTTCTCTTTTAAAGTGTCCTTAAGTTTAATCAGAGCTCTCGGAGTCTCCAGACTCTCATCAGTCTTCATACTGATCTCAGGCCAGTTCCTGTTTTTTCTAGGGTTGCACTGGGATGAGTAAATCTACAGCAGGACAGAGGAGAAATCCTTCAGCATGAGGAGTGTTCTGGTGTCATATACTGCATTATCATTGATCAGAGTGATGTTGACTGACCTGTAGGAGGTGGAGGTGATCTTCAGTGTGTGAGAGCTGCTCCAGCTCAGTGTTTCTCATCTTTAGCTCAGTGATCTCCTGCTCCAGCTCTTTAATCAGCTCTTCCTCCTGTTTCTTTGCTGCTTTCTGATGTTCCTCCATCATCTCCAGCAGTTCAGTCTGAAATTTCTCAATGGAGCGCTTGAGATCAGTGAAGAGCTCAACACGGGCTGCTTTCTCCTTCTCTGTGTTTCTCTGGAGGCCAGGGTAATCAACAAATTATTAGTTATTAAATATAGATTATCTATGTCCAAGCACCAATGGCTTATGTAGATGAAACGGTAATACACTTTACATTTAGTCATTTAGCATTTAGCAGACGCTTTTATCCAAAGCGACTTACAAATGAGAATAGTAGAATCAAGTCAAGTCAACATGAGAACAACAGTATGTAAGTGCTGTGTGAAGTCACAGCTATGTCAGTAAAGTGCTCGTAGTAAGGATTTTTTTTTTTTTTTTAAATACATACACACATCGATCGAAGAAGAATAGAAATCAAAGTGCTACTATTCCTGGGTCAAGTGCTGACGAAAAAGATATGTCTTTAGCATTTTTTTGAAAATGGCTAGAGACTCAGCTGCTCGGATAGAACGTGGCAGGTCATTCCACCAGCCAGGAACAGACCCGGAGAAGGTTCGTGAGAGCGATTTTGTGCCCCTTTGTGATGGCACCACAAGGCGCCGTTCACTTGCAGAACGCAAGTTTCTGGAGGGC
>RJVU01059636.1:3384298-3484924 GCA_003731715.1 Anabarilius grahami | reverse complement strand
TTCCCCTCTGAGAAAACCCCTTGGTCCTGAGCCACCACTGTAAGGGTCTCATGTACAGGAGGCCAATAGTAATAACGTTGGACGCAGCTGCCATCAGACACAACAGTCTCTGAAACTGTTTTACAGTGAGTGACTGGCCTAACTTCACCCCTTTCACGGCCCCGAGAATGGAATTCACACGAGCAGGGGTCAATTGCGCCTGCATCGTGGTGGAATCCCAGATTACACCTAGGTAGTTTGCAACCTGACTCGGGACCAGCACACTCTTTTTGGCATTGAGCCTCAACCCAAGCCTTTTCATGTGCGACAGAACAACATCTCGATGTTGAACTGCCAGACGTTCCGTTTGAGCTAATATCAACCAATCGTCGATATAGTTCAGTACGCGGATGCCCTGGAGTCTCAGCGGAGCCAGAGCAGCATCCACGCACTTCGTGAACGTGCGGGGTGATAGGGATAGGCTGAAAGGAAGAACCCTGTATTGGTAAGCTTCGCCCCCGAAAGCAAACCTGAGGAACTTCCTGTGAGAAGGATGGATGGATACATGGAAGTATGCGTCTTTTAAATCTATTGCCACAAACCAGTCCTCGGACCTGATCTGAGGGATAATCTGTTTGAGTGTAAGCATTTTGAACTTCAACTTCTTTACAGATCGATTTAACATATGTAAATCTATGATCGGACGCAACCCTCCATCCTTCTTTGGAACAATGAAGTAGCGGCTGTAAAAGCCCGACATTTTGCTGGGAGGAGGAACCCTTTCTATAGCTCCTTTTTGCAAAAGCGTCGTAACCTCTTGCTCCATCACCAGAGACTGCTCTGGAGCTACCACTGTGGGAAGAACTCCGTTGAACTTGGGCGGTGGAGAACCGAACTGAATTCTGTAACCCTGTTCTATCATGAGCAGCACCCATTTCGAGATGTTTGGGAGACATTTGCATTCTGCCAAATATTCTACTAAGGGAACCAGTCCCTCGAGACTGGTCTCTGGTGTTTTTTGAGCACTTGGCTCGTTTATCTGACGCGGCGCACCGGCAGACAAACGAATCGAGCGCTGAACGACCCTCCTCGGAGGACCGGTGGAGACCGCTGCGCCCTGAAGCACACTGGGTGGCAGGGTTAGCAGAAACGGCCCCCTGAGGGCGCCAAAGAGGGATGGGTACCAAGTATTTTAATACCCAACCTTCTGTGGAGGGGCTGCCCTCCAATGTCCCGCGCCACTGGCATCAGGACCTCTTCGAAGCCTTCTTGGTGATAATTACAGTCCGCAGATCTGTGATACCCCACAAAGACTTCGGCTGTGTCGCCTGTCCCTGTCCCCAAGCTTTCTGCGGGGGACCAAGGGTGGCGACACTTTTTGGATGTACGGTCAGACCAGTGCCCTGAAACGGCGAACCGGTAGGGAACACCTGAACTGACCGCTCTACAATCCTCCTCTTTCTTAGAGGAACACTGGAAACCACTGCGCCCTGAAGCACACGAGGTGGCAGGGTTGGCAGAACGGTCTCCTTTATTTTCTTTTAAATTCCTCAGAATTTTAATGTATTCCATATTTCATTTAATCCTCAAATTAAATGCAGCCAGTTCTTATATAAATATATATTTTTTGAACAGACTGAATATATTTAGAATACAAAAAAGAATTATAGCTCGTAATAATTTGCAAGGTATTTTAGGGAAAGAGAGAAAGGGAACTCCCGTCTACTCAGATCCCTTAATATATACATATACACACACACATGCATAATTACGGACACGTGATATATGCACAGCCTCGGCAAACGCAAGACCCGAGCCGTATATTCATTCTTGCAGACTTAATCTACGCGCTGCCTCGGCAACGCGCGATCCGAGCCATATATTCTTCAATGAAAACCCAATCCACGCGCTGCCTCAGCAAGCGCGAGATCTAAGCTAAATTCTTTAATGAAAACTCAATCCACGCGCTGCCTCGGCAAGCGCGAGATTCGAGCTTTGCGTTAGACTTTTATTCCCTCGAGAATAAAGCCAACAGGAGTGGAGCTACAAAACTCCCGCTAGTACATACTTTTCTTCGGGACATTTTTATGAATGAACACTGTCACTGTCAGTTGTGAGCTGACGTGCAAGCTCCACTCCCAGCAACGACACATAAATCGTGTGTATCCCAACTCGCTTTGTAGTGTAGCACAGGGGAAAATTCAAACTGCTGTTCACGATTGATTTGTTATAAACGTGTGATTTTGAAACACGATATGTGTGTGACTGTGAGGTGGCGATCCTCAGATCGATATCACAATATCCACCTCCTCAGAGCTGGACATGTGAGTATCGGTGCCTCAACCCGGGGGAAGAAACCGCAGAGCGTGCTTCCACCTGAGAGACGGCACTGAACCTGGCAGGTAAGAGCAGAGAAAGGGCGGCGCCCGTCTCTAACCCCTCTGTCAGATCCATTTGTGAACCCCACGAATGGAGCCTCCGCCCTGCCTCAGCAGAAGCGGGACCCGATCCGCGGGGAACGCTGGAACAGTGTCCTGAAAGTGAGTTTTTACAGTGCACACAGACGGCTCCCTCGAGAGCTGCCTGGGCTCACTCCCATTTCACTGCTGTTTCTCGCCATAATACGTGTCTTTTTTATATAAATATATGGATTGGTGTGAGATAGCCTACTCTTGTCCTCAGACGAAGAGATCGTGACTTGTTTATATGTGATAAGACAAACAACACCAAATAAGACACACAAGATACAGAGAGCGCTTGCTGAAGACAACAGAAGCTAGCGTTCTTTGTTCTGGGTATGCTTTATAGTTTCCTGGTCCGTGACGTCACCCGCCTCTGACGTCACGTTTCCTCATTGGTTGGATACAGAGGTGCTTCACGAACACAAAATGCAGAGGGTTCCCATAACGTCATTGACGTAGCGTCGATAGTTCCCACGAAAGGGAACTGCAGCATATGTGTCAGTGCAACAAAGTGCTGTTACTTGTTTCACATGTGATTGGCCATTTACATTCAAGAATATAAAATAGAAATCTCTGTTATGATAAATGTGTCAGTGCTGTTCTCTGTTTATAGACTCAGTTGATGGTTCAAGACACGCAGCAGATGATCCAGGACAGAGTCAAGAAAATTGAAGAGATCAAACACTCAGCAGAAGTCAGAAAAGTAAGTGGTTATGGGAGGTTTCCAGGGTGTTCTGGGTTATTGTTAGATTGTTTCTTACTGGACACATAAAACATGCAGCAGATGATCCAGGGGTCAGGGACGTCCACACATTCAGTGGACACTAATTGTCACTATAATTAGTACTTATGCATTTTAGTTCAGAGCTCTACAACCATAAGTACTAGACTATAGTCAAAACTCTTTTTCCCCTCTAAATCCTTGAGGCAAAATTCATATGTACTATTTTATTAGAAAATTCTTCCTCCTTTTTGGATTTTCTGAAAATCACACAATAGAGTTGCCGGGCGAAATCAAATCGCCGGCAGATCAGGCTGGGTTTACCCAGTCTACTGGAGACCCCATGAGAAAACTTATCAAAATAATTTTGATACATTAAAGCAATGTAAGATATAAGCAAATGAACTGTTCAGGTGTCACCCATTTTTGCGAATTTACCTGAATGCAATGTCCAAACTTATCAAAACGTAATATATGATACAACAGCACGTTTCGAGGACACACAAAAATTGTGTCAAATTATAGCTATAGGGTTGATACAACTGAAAACTGTTAATGCTTGTAACTCAACAGCTTTATCATCAATCAAGTTCAAATGCTTACATATGCTTTAAATATCGTTTGGATAATTTAAAAAAAACATGGCTGCCAGCCGCCAATAAAACCTCAGAAGCTCAAAATGGTCAGCTGATATGAAAATTTGTTTTCATGTTTGTTTATAGTTTCAAAATGAGGCTGTGTACCAAATAGTCCACAGGGTGATCCTATAATAAGCAACTTTACATTTTGCTAGTTTTGACACAAATAAATTTAAGTTTATCTGTCATTCTAACATTCTAAAGTTGTTAAAGGAATTTTGATGCAGTCTAACAGCAATTCCTAAAAGCCAGCCATTTAAATCAATGGGAATGAAAGCTGAAGGAAACTTCCATAAAGAAATGGGATTCTTATAGATATTTGAAAAGAGACATGACAAGTGTATTTCCGTTTCATCTACATAAGCCAGTGGTGCTTGGACATAGATAATCTATATTTAATAACTAATAATTTGTTGATTACCCTGGCCTCCAGAGAAACACAGAGAAGGAGAAAGCAGCCCGTGTTGAGCTCTTCACTGATCTCAAGCGCTCCATTGAGAAATTTCAGACTGAACTGCTGGAGATGATGGAGGAACATCAGAAAGCAGCAAAGAAACAGGAGGAAGAGCTGATTAAAGAGCTGGAGCAGGAGATCACTGAGCTAAAGATGAGAAACTCTGAGCTGGAGCAGCTCTCACACACTGAAGATCACCTCCACCTCCTACAGGTCAATCAACATCACTCTGATCAATGATAATGTAGTATATGACACCAGAACACTCCTCATGCTGAAGGATTTCTCCTCTGTCCTGCTGTAGATTTACTCATCCCAGTGCAACCCTAGAAAAAACAGGAACTGGCCTGAGATCAGTATGAAGACTGATGAGAATCTGGAGTCTCCGAGAGCTCTGATTCAACTGAAGAATTTTTTACAGAAGCTCATGCAAACTGGTATGTCAATATCAAATACACCATACAGATACATAAATTCATCATCTTTTAATTTCAGTAATGTAGAATTAGTCTGAAATTAGAGATGTGATCAGGTCTTTGTGGCTCATTATCATCACCTCACAGTTCTTCTTGAAGAAAGCACATTTCCATCTCAAATTTCAGAAAACATGTAAAACATAGAAGAGACAAGACAAGAAGTAACTTTTATCTAATAATTCTGTGATTGCCCTTTCAGTTGTTCCATCAGTATTTTGTGAATAATTTCTTAAGGGTGGACAGTTCAGTGCAAATCAGTAGCAGCTCAAGAGACACATTTGAAATGTTTTATGAAAAACCACAAAAGCAGACAATCAAACTGAGAGACATCATTGATTTAAAGAGAAGAAATTATGTTCATGAGAAGATTTATGTGTGTGTGAAATTTCAGGCCTGTAGCTTCAGGCCTGTAGATCTTTTTTCTCGTTGTACTAAAGTATTAAAAAATATATGACTATAATTTAACATATAAACATATCTCAAAGATCAGATGATGTTTTATTGTCAGGTGTCTCTTTGGTGTTGAAGAGGATGCAGCAGTATGCAGGTACAGTGTGCTGTCTGACCTACACTAGTTTACATTCATATAGGCTTCATTACTGCACTGCATCTGATTAAAAACTGGATTATATTGTGAATTTGTGTTTCATATTCTCTGTTTTTCTCAGTGGATGTGACTCTGGATCCTGATACAGCTAATCCGAACCTCATCCTGTCTGATGATGGAAAACAAGTGAGACATGGAGACATTAGACAGAAACTCCCAGACAACTCAAAGAGAATTGATCCTTATGTAAATGTCCTGGGAAAGGAGGGATTCTCCTCAGGGAGATTTTATTTTGAGGTGCAGGTGAAGGGAAAGACAGACTGGGAATTAGGAGTGGCCAGAGAATCCATTAACAGGAAGTCAGTGATTCCACTGTGTGCCAGTAATGGATTCTGGACTGTGATTCTGAGGAATGGGAATGAATATAGTGCCAGTGCTGATCCTCCTGTCCGTCTGCGTCTGAGAGTGAAGCCGCAGCGGGTCGGTGTGTTTGTGGATTATAAGAATGGACTGGTCTCCTTTTATGATGTGGAGTCCAGCTCTCATATCTACTCTTTCACTGCTCAGTCTTTCATTGACAAACTCTATCCTTATTTTAGCCCATATCCAAACAATGGAGGTAAAAACTCAACTCCACTGATCATCACACCTGTCAATTACAATAAATGAATTTACACCATTAATATCAAATACTTAAAACAGTTATTTATGTTTAGAAACATTAATTATGAGCTGCTAGTCAAAGGATGAGAACGAGTTTACATCAAAGTGAATCTGAATAAACATTATTTTCTGACATTTCTTGTATTTTTAATTCATTAATTGTTTAAGCTGTTGTATTGTGTTCTGCCCTTAGAGACCATGCATGCATTATTTTTATTTCTTTCTTGTTTTCCTGTGATTTTGACTTGATTTTCTCATGATCTCAACATAACATTTACATTTACATTTACATTTATGCATTTGGCAGACGCTTTTATCCAAAGCGACTTACATTGCATTATACTATACATTTGTATCGGAGTATGTGCAATCCCTGGGATCGAACCCATGACCTTGGCATTGCTAGTGCCACGCTCTAACCACTGAGCTACAGGAAAGCATAACATACAACAATATAAACCAACGGTTTCCTATTGGACATTCATTAGACATTTGATCCTTTTCTAGAATATTAAATGATATGTGTAATCACAAAATAGTGGCAGTTCATGCTGTATCTTGTTTAGATCATGCACATACAGTATATGTTCATATATTTGCCTACAATATATGCGACCCTGGACCACAAAACCAGTCATAAGGGTCATATTTTTATTTGGCAGAGATACCACTATTTGAAAATCTGGAATCTGAGGGTGCAAAAAAATCAAAATATTGAGAAAATCGCCTTTAAAATGGCCAAATGAGTCCTTAGCCATGCATATCCACTCACAAAAATACATTTTTGATATATTTACAGTAGGAAATTTACAAAATATCTTCATGGAACATGATCTTTACTTAATATCCTAATAATTTTTGGCATAAAAGAAAAATCGATAATTTTGACCCATACAATGTATTGTTGGCTATTGCTACAAATATACCCATGCAACTTATGACTGGTTTTGTGGTCCAGGGTCACATATGGACCCCATCAAGGTCCAAGTACCAATGGCCCCTGATCACGTAAACACTTAAATAAATAAATCGTTTATTTAATCAATATTTTTTGGGGAAAAAATTAAATGGAATAATTCTTGTGCTGCATGTGCTTCTGAGCTAACCCCAGATATCAACAGTGTCTGACCAGATCCGGCCCAGATCTGGTAGGCTGTTTTTGAGTATTTGTTATTGATTTGATTTGTAAGCAAAAATCATGCACTCTTAAGTGTGTTTCATGAGTTCACACTTACAAATAATCAGATAAAGTAGTATGTAAGCTCGGTGTTTTGGCCCGAACCAGGCGAGTGCGAGGAGATGGGGTGGTGGAGGGATGCTGAAAACTGTCGAGAAACATGCTGATTGGATAGATATACTGATTGCTGAGACATATTAAAACAGTTCATGCGAGTACAGTGGTTCAACCTTTACAGAGCCCTAAAGGGATGTGGTGGTTGAAAAGATTTGGGTTGGGAGGAACCTTTTTTTTTCAAATCTTTTGCATTCCCTCGCAAAACTTTTGCGTTCTCTCGCAAAGATATTTGAGTTCCCTTGCAAAACCTCTTGTGAGCTCGGACAAACATTTCCTGTTTAATGTCCCGCTAGCTGGCAGTGTTTCAGTCAGCTCTGTAAATTAATTAAGCTACACAAATAATGTGCGGCTCATAGAGTTTGAACTTGTTGGACTCAAATATAAAGAAATGCGGTCATTCCCCACACCGAACAGCCATAACACAACTAAATGTTTTAGCTTGTGGGTATGAAGTTAGCATGACAACAACTAACCCTGTATTACACTCCCCGGTCTCCCCTACTAAAGCACGCATACACAAGTAAAGTGGAGGCAGAGAAAGAAATCCTCAGTAAATCAATGTTTGTTGTTATTTAGGGGTGGGCCATTATTTTAACGTTTTAATGGATTGCTAAAGAAGAAATATATTTAGCATGCCCAAGCATGTATTACACAAACTATACACTAGGGGGTAGAATTGTGCCATATATAAAGAGAACATGAAATCCAACCTAAAAAGATTGATCACATTTGACAGTAATGACACTCATTTATCTTTTGTATGCTGTCAGACTTTTGGTAGGTGTCCGTGTCCTTAATCTAAAATAAAAAATTGCTCAAATAGCTCATTAGTAGCATTCATGAAACCATGCGCATACAAATGACTAATTTTTAAACATGTTCCAGTTTTTAATAAAACAGTTTTTTTGTTTTGTTATTTTTAACAGTTGTAAGGCATCATGCATGAAAAAGGCATACAAAAGCATATGTACCTCCTTCCTAAATAAAAGGTTGAATTACATTATTGTGCAGATTAAAAATATAATTCTTTACAAATATATGGAAGAGCTGACAGTCAATCCAAATAAAAGGATCTTATCATGGCGAACACAACCTGCACTCACAGTATTTCATTGTAAACATGAATTCAGCCAAAGAAAGAAACATTAGTTCATGCTTTGACATTAAGGAGGTTTATCAGAAAGCATGCAACTGAGTCTTAATATGATTTTCACAATGTCGACATTCATTAAACAGAGAGAAAGTGATATTCCATAATTCTTTCAATAATAATGGTTAAGAAATATGATATGGCTACTAACAGACGAACAAACAGACAGACGGAATGAAAAGTCATAAAGATCCCGTCCCCGTGTCGTCCTGTAGAGGGTAGTAGTGACTAGTCTCTGCTGAAGACCGTGTGGGGAGGGACATTTGGCGTTTGGCACAGGAGAGTGCAGGTGCTTGTGTTGTGCTATACCACGTTGAAGACCATTGACAGATACTGCTCGTACGACACCTGGATCCAGCCGTCCTGATCTGTGTCATATCGCCGGAACACGTCAGTTAACCTCTGTTTAAATAAAAATATACCCAGTCAGTTTTAGATGTACATCGCTGCATTATGACAAAATGTTCCGAACCCATTTGACTTTCGTTCTTCTGCTGAACACACAACAAGACTGTGGTCTTCTATGTAATTACAATGAATGGGGACACAAGTGTTCAGGCTTCAAAAAGTAAACAAAAGCACCATGAAAGTATCACAAAAGTGGTCTATATGAGTCAAGAGCAATGTTTCCAAGTCCAAGTTAAATGATAGCTTTATATTAGGAACAGACCAAAATGTAAGTTTATTCACTGATAATCTTCCACTCCTGTAAACTAAACCACTGTAACTGGAACACTGAATCGAGTTAGTTTGACCCCAAAACACTTTTTGGCTATATATAGAATTCAGAAACCCTTGTTATTAACAACACTTACGGAAGTTGGAAATACCTTTGCGGTGATATACTGTTAACGAACATCCTGACGGAAGAGCGAGGGAAGAGAGGCTCTCAGGAGCGTGCGTAAAGGTCACATGCTTTTGATTTTTCACATAAAAATCAGTCTACACTCTTTCGTAGGCAACTTAGGAAGTCAGGGAAGGTCTCGTTTTTTAGGTTTCGTTAAAAGCTGTTCACACATTGCCAATAAAAAGGCAATTAATACAAGAAAAGTATTACATTTAGCCCATTTAAAGGGTCCATAACACACAGTTTCTTCCAATCTCATGTTAATCTTGAGTACCTATAGAGTAGTATAGCATCCTTCATATATCCGAAGAGTCTTTAGTTTTATCAGATTTATAAAAGACAGATACACTGTACCGAGTCTTTCCGAAAACAGGTGTGCCGTGGGCGAAGCTAAAGAGTGACAAGCATGCGCAGCTTTTGTGTAGCGATCGTCTGCAAGCTATCGATAGTCAGCTGAACAAATGTATTTAAAGACACGGTAACACTTTATTTTAGGGTCTTTTAACTAGTTGCTTATTAGCATGGATATTACTTAGAATATTGGCTGTTTATTAGTACTTATTAAGCACATATTAATGCCTTTTTATGCATGACCATATTCTACATTCTTAATCCTACCCAATACCTAAACTTAACAACTAGCTTACTAATTATTAATAAGCAGTAAATTAGGAGTTTATTGAGGGAAAAGTCATAGTTAATAGTGAATATGTGTTCCCTATACTAAAGTGTCCCTGGATAACTTCTGAATCACTATAATGAATATAGCATATAGTGAATGATGAATAATGAATTTATGAATTCACTACCATAGTGTTGTTTACATTATATGCACTTAGGCGCCTATTGCCAACAAAACAGACATTTGAAGCAGTTTTACTCACCACCTGCAGTTCTGACTCATGACCGGGATCATTAACACTTTGACCACTCCATCTTTCAGTTTCAAACATCTGTAAATCCAGCGTCAAACTAGGCCTTGTTTATAAAACCATAAGCGCCAATCCGGAGGGCTCAATCAGCCACGGAAAACACGAGATATTCTCCATTCATTTTAACCTATAAAAAATGTATAGCAACTATCCGACTAGGATAAGACTTACAGCAAGGATAAGACTTTATTCTTATTTTGATAGTTAATTTAAGGCGGTTTCTATGGTTATTTTAATGACAAATATCGAGAGCGCAACGATGTAATGCGTGAGCACAAATCTCTCAGCTCCACTTAAAGGGATAGTTCACCAAAAAATGAAAATTTGATGTTTATCTGCTTACCCCAGGGCATCCAAGATGTAGGTGACTTTGTTTCTTCAGTAGAACACAAATTATGATTTTTAACTCCAACCATTGCCGTCTGTCAGTCTTATAATGCGTGTCAATGGTAACACAATTTATAAGAGTCAAAAAACATGCACAGACAAATCCAAATTAAACCCTGCGGCTCATGATGGCACATTGATGTCCTAAGACACGAAACGATCAGTTTGTGCGAGAAACCGAACAGTATTTATCGAATTTTTTACCTCTAATACACCACTATGTCCAACTGCGTTCAGCACTCGGTTAGTGAGGTCTGATCGCGCTCTGACAACAACAGTGATGTCTCGCACTCATTGAAGTATAAGTGCGAGACATCACTGCCGTTGTCAGAGCCGAGTGCTGAACGCAGTTTGACATAGTGGTGTATTAGAGGTAAAAAATGGGAGTTAAAAATCATCATTTGTGTTCTACTGAAGAAACAAAGTCACCTACATCTTGGATGCTCTGGGGGTAAGCAGATAAACATCAAATTTTCATTTTTGGGTGAACTATCCCTTTAACACTGGGTTCTTTGGGAAGCAAGGTTATCTTTCCCTCACAACCAAAAACACACTTCTTTGGTGACATTGTTTTTAGACTACGAAATCAACAAAGTGACAAATCATTGATGGGCGTGCTCTTGCTCTGGTTAATGTGTGCGTGCGCCTTTCTGGGGGAAGTGCCCGTACAAGGAATTCCGCCCTTTATTATGTAATAAAGGGCCATGCTCGAAAAAAACTGTCCGAAATATGTGACAAATCTGAAGTAGTATATTTGGCATAGAAATACTCTGTCATACGTCCAACTCATTTTTGAAACTTTGGCCATGTTTAGCAAGAGAACTCTTTAACGGTGTAAATAAGCGCTTATACTTCAATGAGTGCGAGACATCACTTCCGTTGTAAGAGCGCGCTCAGACCTCACTAACCGGATGCGCAACGCAGTTGGACATAGTGGTGTTTAAGAGCTAAAAAATTATATATATAAATACTGTTCGGTTTCTCGCACAAACCAATTGTTTCGTGTTTTAGGACATCAATGTGTCGTCACGAGCCGCAGGGTTTAATTTGGATTTGTCTGTGCATGTTTTTTTGACTCTTATAGATTGTGTTGCCATTGCCATGCATTGTCTGACAGACGGCAACGGTTGGAGTTAAAAATCATCATTTGTGTTCTACTGAAGAAACAAAGTCACCTACATCTTGAATGCCCTGGGGGTAAGCAGATAAACATCAAATTTTCATTTTTGGGTGAACTATCCCTTTAACAATTTATGAAAGTACCAGTTTTTTGCAATAAGTGCAAATAGTTGTTAGTTGCCATTTATACTTATAAATAGTGGCACCTCAGTATTGTTGTTCATTAACAGGATGCAATAATAACAGAGTGTAAATGATTACATTTATTAACATAATTAAAGGTGCAATGTGTAAATTTGAGGAGGATCTATTGACAGAAATGCAATATAATATACATAACTATGTTTTCAGTGGTGTATAAAGACCTTACATAATGAACCGTTATGTTTTTATTACCTTAGAGTGAGCCATTTCTATCTACATACACCACGGGTCCCCTTACATGTTAAGTCGCCATTTTGCTCCGGCATGTTTCTACAGCAGCCCAAAACGGACAAACTGCTCTACAGAGCGCGTTTGCTTGACTGGCTACTCTCTGCTGCCTCAAACGACGACATCTTTGTCCTGTGTTGGCCACCATAGCTTCTTTATATTGCAATTCGCAACCTCACCGATAGATGCCACAAAAATTTACACACTGCAGCTTTAAATGGATGCCGCTATATTGGGACAATAAAGCCCTTCCTACACCTTCCCCCTAAAACCTACTCTCTAAAAGAAAATAGTGTAATTGTTCAGCTGAAGTCAGTTCAGCGTTGATCCAGTTCTGTTGTAAAGATCATCAATTATTAAATTAGTTCATTTGATCTATAAAGCAGTTCTGCAGAAAACAGTTTTGTCATTGTCCAGCTCGGTTTAGTTCTCATCCAATAGTGTCAGTGCAGGCAAATCAATAATATTGATATCTAAAAATTACAAATGGACCACTTTCCTGATGTATTTAAGGTTATTTTTGTTATTTTGGAGCTTGACAGTACAAGTACTCATTTACTTTCATTATTTGAAAAAGAATGGGCAGGATTTTTTTCAAAAATTCTCCTTTTTTGTTCCACAGAAGAAAGAAAATCATGGGTTTGGAGGGTGTGGAAAAACTGACAGCATTTTCATTTCTGGATGAACTATCCTTATAAAGAAACTGCAAATGTTGCATATAACACAGATCATTACCTGTAGTACAATACAGCACTGAATGAAGTCATCAAAAGCCACTTGGCCCCTCTTCTGACGGTCAAATTTCTCTATCAGTGTGTTGTAGAACTGATCTGAAAGACGATAACCTGTGCAGAGAGAGAGAAGCGTTTGAAGTTAATTCAATATTTTCCTCAAGGGTGACATTAATAATTTTCCATCAGTGGTTCCATCAGTTTATTTGTCCTTCCTCTTATTGGTTTTGTGCATCAGTGTCCCTGCCTCTCATTCCTACAGGATTTTCTTCTAAACACTTCACTGAATGCATCTATCACCTCCGGCTTTCCATTAATAGCAGTCAACAAGTAAGTATTACGAACTCACCAAAGCCGGTGAGAGCCTGTTTGAGCTCGTTCTTGTCGATAAACCCTGAGTTGTCCCTGTCGTAGGTGCGGAAGATGTTCTGCCAGTCTGTGATGTACTTCCAAACGCCAGCAAACTCATTGAAGTTGACACCGCCTTTGTTCTCCCGATCAAACATAGCTGAAAAGAAAAGAAAGCATTTAGGGAATGTTTAGTCACATTTAATCCACAAATTTTATGGTTTATTGCGTTACTTTGCTTTTGTGGTAAAGTGACTGGTGATTTTCTGTCAAAACCATTTACTATGTTTACAAAGTACGGTTCATAACATTTTGCCCTGGATTGGAAAAGATTGAGTACAAGACAGAAGCTTAAAAACTGTCTGAGATCGACAAAAACAGGTGGAAATGTATCCAAGAAAGATCATGATTGAGCTGTTACGATGCCCAAGTGTATTAACTTGCTGTGCTGAAAGCGATCGACTTATTCTGGAGTGAAGAATCATTATACACAGTCAATTATTATTGACTAACTTTCTCAAGAAAAGCTCTGACGATTTCTGTTGCTTAAGAAAAAAATCTTCTATTTTCTGAGCAACTTTAAAGGCAGATGACAGCTACATGCTTCCAGTTTGAGCTGAAACAACTAAACCTTTCTAAGCTAAATATGGTAATAGGAAACAATCTAGGTTGTCATGGAGCTCACAAACAAACAGAGGATTAATGGACAAAAGAGAAAAAGCGAATGGCTATTTCTCAATTCTAAGAATGCAAAGAATGGACTTGTGTTTTCGTGGAGACCGGTCTTGCCAGGCTACCTTGAAAGAACGAACTGGGAAGGACACGTGGACAGAGAACGCATCCTTGTGAGAATTGAGATCTTGTTGCTCGACTGACCGTTCAGCACATATTAGGCAGTGGGACAGCACCACCCAACGCATACTAAATAAAGCATAACATCACAGATGTCATAACCTATTAAAATGTTTACTTGCATTATTGTTATTATTTGATATCTTTTTATTTTACATGAGTATGTATATTTAATGTTCGCTCTGTCAACGACAAGATTCTTTGAATGCCGCAGGCTTTCTATTAAAAATTCATTTAAATTATGCCAAACAAAACAGCAAATGTTTACTTTCACAAGCTGTCTAATATTTGTGAACTTTCAGCAGGAATCTCTTGAATGAGAACAGAGAAGTTTAAAGCTTACAGGCTTACGCCGCCGCTCGCGATGACTTTAGTTCCCTTTCGTGGGAACTATAGACGCTACGTCGTTGACGTGATGGGAATCCTCTGTATTTTGTGTTCGTGAAGCACCACTGTATCCAACCAATGAGAGAGAGAACGTGACGTCATCGGCGGGCGACGTCGCGGACTATAAAGCACGCCCAAAAACAGAGAACGCTAGCTTCTGTTGTCTTCAGTAAGCGCTACATGTATCTTGTCTGTTCTATTTATTGTTGTATTGTCTGAACAAAGCAAAATGACGGAACGTTTCACGAAGTGTGTGCCTCCCTGTCCGCGATTCATCGTGGCAGGGGACACACATGAAATGTGTGTGAAGTGTCTGGGGATTGAGCACGCACAGGCAGCTCTCGAGGGGGCTGTCTGTGTGCACTGTGAGATGCTCACTCTCAGGGCACTTCGCTCACGCCGGGCGCTCTTTGAGGAGGGCGCCGCGGCGAGTGTTCCCCGCGGGTCTGGTCCCGCTGCTGCCGAGGCACAGCGTAGACTGCACTCGTGGGGTTCACAAATGGATCTAACAGAGGGGGGAGAGACGGGCTTTGCCTTATCGCTCCCCTTACCTGCTAGATCCAGTGTCTCTCCTTTGGTGGCGGAAGCACGCGCTGCGGTTTCTTCCCCCGAAGAGAGACACCGATACTGAATGTATCTTCCTCCGAGGAGGTTGATATTGAAGGTATCGAGGGTGGAGATGAGGGACCGTCATCCTCATCTCCAGCCCATGAGGAGCTTGCTGAGGTTATGGCCCGGGCAGTAAAAAAATTAAATATAAACTGGCCCGTGGAGGAAAGCGTTCCCAAAATAAAGAGTAAACTGGACGAACGCTTTCTTCCAGCCAGGTCATTGCCTCAGCGTCGGGGACTGCCGTTCTTTCCCGACCTCCACACCGAGGTGTCGAGGTCGTGGAATAGACCCGTGCAGTACCGTGTCTTCAGCCCGCAAACATCTATGTACAGCAATATTAACGGGCTGAAGCAACACGGTTATGGGGCGATGCCTCGGGTTGAAGAGACGCTTGCGAGCTATCTCTCGCCCGAGTCTGCATCGTCCCTGAAAGCCCCGACATTGCCCACCAGACCATTAAAGCAAACATCAAATCTGGTGGGCAAGGCTTACTCGGCAGCGGGTCAGGCTGCGGCATGTCTGCACACGATGAGTATACTGCAGGCATACCAAGCTGATCTGCTGGGGGAAATTGATGAAAGTGGGGAGGTAACCTTTGAAACTATCCAAGAGCTGAGGAGAGCCACGGATTTAGCTCTCCGTGCCACCAAAGAGACGGCCAAGTCAGTGGGCCGCTCCATGGCAGCATTGGTGGGCACGGAGAGACATCTGTGGCTCAATCTAGCTGATATAAAGGACAAAGACAAACATGTCCTCATGGATGCGCCGCTTTCCTCCGAGGGCCTGTTCGGTGACGCAGTTAATACTGTCGTCGACAGGTTCGAGGAGGCAAAAAAGCAGAAGGCGGCGTTTCAAAGGTTCCTCCCTCGAAAAACTCATCCCCCTGAGGCTGCCGGGCGGGGGCAGCCTCAGCCGACAGCCGGCTCCTCGGGGCACAGACCCCAACAGAAGGCTAGTGTGGCCGCCCGTGCTCCCCCGCGGAAAGCTTGGGGACCGGAGCGTGCCGCACAGCCGAAGCCTTCCGGGGGTAGGACGGATCTGAGGACCGTCATTATTTCCCGGAAGGCTTCCCAAAAGAAATCCTGACGGTCGTGGGTCAGGGTTTCTGAGGGCAGTCCCCTCCGAAGGGGTTCGACGATTAATTTCTATCGTTCCCCTTCGGTGCCCTCAGGGGGCTGTTCTGCCAACCCTGCCACTCAAAGTGCGACAGGACGCAGCAGTCCCCGTCGATCCTCCGAGGAGGGTCGGCCAGCACGTGATTCGTTTATCTGCCGGTGCGCCGCGTCAGATAAACGAGCCAAGTGCTCAAAAAACACCAGAGACCAGTCTCGAGAGGCTGGTACCCTTAGTAGATCATTCAGAGGAGTGGAAATGTCTTCCGAATGTTTCGAAATGGGTGCTGTTCATAGTAGAACAGGGGTACAGAATTCAGTTCGGTTCTCTTCCCCCCAAGTTCAGTGGAGTGATTCACACTGTGGTTGCTCCAGAGCAGTCTCTGGTTATGGAACAAGAAGTTACGACGCTTTTGCAAAAAGGAGCTATAGAAAGGGTTTCTCCTCCCAGCAAAATGTCGGGCTTTTACAGCCGCTACTTCATTGTTCCAAAGAAGGATGGAGGGTTGCGTCCGATTCTAGATTTACGCATACTAAATCGATCTGTAAAGAAGTTGAAGTTCAAGATGCTTACACTCAGACAGATTATTCCACAGATCAGATCCGAGGACTGGTTTGTGGCGATAGATCTGAAGGACGCGTATTTTCACATATCCATCCATCCTTCTCACAGGAAGTTCCTCAGGTTTGCTTTCGGGGGCGAAGCATACCAATACAAGGTTCTTCCCTTCGGCCTATCACTGTCACCCCGCACGTTCACGAAGTGCATGGATGCAGCCTTGGCTCCGCTGAGACTCCGGGGCATCCGTGTACTGAACTATATCGACGATTGGTTGATATTAGCTCAAACGGAACGTCTGGCAGTTCTACATCGAGATGTGGTTCTGTCGCACATGAAAAGGCTTGGGTTGAGGCTCAATGCCAAAAAGAGTGTGCTGGTCCCGAGGCAGGTTGCAAACTACCTAGGTGTAATCTGGGATTCCACCACGATGCAGGCGCAATTGTCCCCTGCTCGTGTGGATTCCATCCTCGGGGCCGTGAAAGGGGTGAAGTTAGGCCAGTCACTCACTGTAAAACAGTTTCAGAGACTGTTGGGTCTGATGGCAGCTGCGTCCAACGTTATTACTTTTGGCCTTCTGCACATGAGACCCTTACAGTGGTGGCTCAGGACCAAGGGGTTTTCCCCGAGGGGAAATCCTTTTCGCATGATCAAAGTCACGCGGCGATGCCTTCGTGCTCTGGTCATGTGGAAAAAGCCTTGGTTCCTGTCCCAGGGACCCGTGTTGGGAACTTCATGTCGTCGCGTAATGCTTACGACAGATGCGTCCCTCACGGGCTGGGGAGCGATCATGAGTGGTCGCTCAGCTCAAGGTCGGTGGGATATACACCAGGCCTCCTGGCACATAAATCGGCTGGAGATGCTGGCAGTGTTTCAGGCTCTGAAACACTTCCTATCCGACCTGAGGGGCCACCATGTGTTGATCCAGACAGACAACACTACGGTGGTCTCTTATATAAATCACCAAGGGGGGCTGCGGTCTCGTCCACTGTGCAAGCTAGTCAGCCGTATCCTCCTTTGGACCCAGGGGAAGTTACTCTCGTTGAAAGCGGCGTATATCCCAGGGTATCTGAATATGGGGGCGGACGCCCTGTCGAGGCAGGGCGCGAGTCCGGGGGAATGGAAGCTCCACTCCGAGGTAGTGGAGCTCATATGGAAAGTGTTCGGTCGAGCGGAAGTCGATCTCTTTGCCACAGAGGAGTCAACCCATTGCCCTCTGTGGTATTCTCTGAGGCACCCAGCTCCTCTGGGGTTGGATGCCATGATACAGACGTGGCCGAGGCGACGCCTGTATGCGTTTCCCCCAGTCTCTCTGCTCCCGGGAGTTCTGGACAAAGTACGCCAGGAAGGGGTGCATCTAATATTGGTGGCTCCTTGCTGGCCAACGAGAATTTGGTTTGCGGACCTAGTTTCTCTCCTTTACGGCTCTCCTCTGGAGCTTCCGATCAGACAGGATCTCCTGTCCCAAGCGGGCGGCACGATCTTTCATCCCCGTCCAGAGATGTGGAAACTGTGGGCCTGGCCTCTGAGGGGGCAAGACTCATAGATTCTGGTCTCCCAACGGAGGTGGTGGAAACCATCCTTCAGTCCAGGGCTCCATCTACAAGGAAGCTTTACATGTATAAATGGAATGTGTTTTCTACATGGTGTAGTCATCTCAGAGTGGACCCGGTCCATTCTTCTATTAGCCATGTGCTTCAATTCCTTCAAGGGAAACTGTCAGAGGGTCTAACGTACTCCACACTAAAAGTGTATGTTGCTGCTATTTCGGCTTACCACATTTCTATGGAGGGTGTCTCGGTAGGTCGAGACCCCTTAGTTGTACGCTTCCTTCGTGGCGCACTGAGGTTGAGGCCCTCAGTGCGCCCAAAATCTCCGACCTGGGACTTGGCCATTGTGTTACAAGGGTTGGCTGAGGCGCCCTTTGAACCTTTGGAAGATGTGTCGGACAAAATGCTCACATTAAAGACTGTGTTCTTATTAGCCATTTCTTCTTTGAAAAGAATAGGTGACCTTCAAGCTCTTTCGGTGTTACCATCATGCTTAGAGTTTGCACCAGGTATGGTTAAGGCCTTCCTGCATACAAGGCCTGGTTACATACCCAAAGTCCCCACCAGGGTCCCAGGTCCCATTGTTCTGGAGGCTTTTTATCCCCCTCCGTTTACTACACCGGATCAGGGGAGACTTAACCTGCTGTGCCCAGTGAGGGCGCTGGATACTTACGTCCACAGAGCTGCCCTGTGGAGAAAATCTGACCAGCTTTTTGTATGTTATGGGTCCCCGAATCGAGGGGGCCCAGCCTCCAAACAAAGAATGAGTAAGTGGGTGGTTGAGGCCATCACACTTTCTTATAGAGCCTTAGGGCTCCCATGTCCTTTGAACATTAGGGCGCACTCAACAAGAGGTATGGCGGCATCAACAGCTCACAGGTCGGGTGTTTCCCTGGCTGATATTTGTGGTGCTGCGGGGTGGTCATCCCAGCATACTTTTGTTAGGTTTTATGACCTAAATGTTAGTAGTACTCCGGGTGCTTTGGTGCTACAAGATGGCAGCCAGGCACTCGGAGGCACGGCATAGTTGGGACAGCGTTCCCATCACGTCAACGACGTAGCGTCTATAGTTCCCACGAAAGGGAACGTCTTGGGTTACAAGTGTAACCCTTGTTCCCTGAGTAAGGGAACGAGACGCTACGTCATGTTGCCGTACCTCCTGCATGCCTGGAGCGCTTCCTTCAGACATATCACAGAAGCTAGCGTTCTCTGTTTTTGGGCGTGCTTTATAGTCCGCGACGTCGCCCGCCGATGACGTCACGTTCTCTCTCTCATTGGTTGGATACAGTGGTGCTTCACGAACACAAAATACAGAGGATTCCCATCACGTCAACGACGTAGCGTCTCGTTCCCTTACTCAGGGAACAAGGGTTACACTTTTTTTTTCAAGGGACGTTTTTTTTTACGTTTCGATTCACTCAAGTATGCACTCAGTGCATCCTCGATATCAAGAACACATCCGGGTACTTTCATGCATTCTCTGTACTTGTCTTCCTGAATATTGGAACTGAACTTTGATGGTTGATGATGACGTAGCAGAAGATCGCTAAAGAGAGCATATCGAGAAATGGCCAATGTAAATAGTTTTGTGAATACAAGACTCAAAATAATAATAATACTTATAAATAATAATACTCACATATAATTGATCTGACGGTCACAGGGTTGAAAGGTGTCCATGTACCTGGAGATGAAACAAAACAGATAACAATCAGTTTCCATTGAAAACTAAATTATTAAAACAACATACAGAAGCTTGAATCAATATGCCAGTCATTCCTGTAAGCAAAATGTTGATAAATTTATGTCATGTTATGTCATGCATTGCAACATATTTAAGTAGAATAGAAATAGAATTTTCAGTTAAATAAATATTTATTTTTCATGTTTGTATCATTAAAAGTTATTATTTTGCTTATATTTCATTATATTGAGTAGATGTTTTCCCACTGCCTGATTATTTTCTGAAAGGCTCTTAAACCTTTTTCCGCCGTGTGCTGTGGTTGATGTCAACTGCCAATGAAAATTCAGATAGCTTATTTTTATGCACTACAAACTTTAATATTAGTTTTTAATATATTCTATAATATAAGTTACAGTATATTTATACTACAAGGCTGTTGAATGCTTGATTCTGGCGAACGTTCTGATTGGTTGACAGGCGTTGAATTATTAGAAAAATGATGCACACCTGAGATGTAACCCCACTTCGAGTTGTGGCCACATTACCATCTAGGGTGTGAATTATTTCTGTAATATTCAGAGCCTGTCGTCAATAATCCCTTACATATATAATACATTCCTATATTCTATATGAATTAATTAATGATATAGTGTTATATTATAGAGGTTACATTAGCAGAAAATTAAGTTCTGCAGAATATTAATTAACAACATTTATTACTTCTTATAAATTTAGGGTTTGGTTTAGAGTTAGTTAGTAATTATTCATCATTTACATTTATTACTATAGTAAATACATGTACCAACAGTAACATTCAGATAGTAAGTGTTACCAAAACCTCTATGCAACTTTTAAAGGAGACCAATAATGCCCCTTTTACAAGATGTAATATAAGTCTCTGGTGTCCCCAGAATGTGTCTGTGAAGTTTCAGCTTAAAATACCCCACAGACCATTTATTATAGCTTTGTCAAATTAGGGTGTGAGCAAAAACGTTTTTGTGTGTGTTCCTTTAAATGCAAATGAGATGCTGCTCCCTACTTGTCCTGGCCCAATGGTCCTGGCCCCCTTTCCAGAAGAGGGCGGAGCTTTAACAGCTCGCACTACGGTTGCTTAAAAACAACAAAGCTGGAGAATCTCACACAGCCAAAATGACGATTGTCAGTAACGGTGTTCAGCTTTGCATTGTTAAACCGGAGTCGGACACTGATGGAGAGACTCAGGAAGGAGTTACAACATTTAGAATGCAACTGGACGTTTTTGAATGGTTAGTGGATAAATTGATGTAGTTGCTGTGGAGTTGATTCCACTCATCGATTAGCATGTGCTGTCATGTTACTCTTTTGTGCAAATCCAGCATTGAACTGACCCCCGTTTGTGAAGCAATCTGGCATTAAATTATGGCATGGCAACAACACTCTACTACAACAACTCTTCCTCTTCTGTAAAGCAGCCCAACATGGACTCACCCCCTTTGTTGTGTGTTCTCGGGGGCAGGGTTTAAGTGAATTTTAGAGTTAGTGATGTCTTGTTGTAAAAAAGCTTGTTGTAGTCCCTACCAGCCTTTGTTGTAGTCTTTAAACAGAAAATTCTTTAAAATAAAATATCTCCCTTGCATTGAACTTTGTGTGTCACGTCGTAACTTTGCAGATGTTGTTTATGCTCAAACAGCAACATTACACACTAACTAAAGTTAAAAAAGTGAAATCATAATCAACCACCCCTTTAAACAGGAATTACATTTTAATAAAAGATTATGAAAACAAACTCTTTTTCTACATTAGAATAATACACACTGGGTAATAATCATAGATAGTAAAACCAGGAACACTTATTCAATAGAGTCAGTTATTTCATATTATTTTTTAAGACAGCCAGCAGTCACAACACAGCTATATGTTTCTATTTTAATCATGTTCCTCTATTCATTTACGGTCTCCTTTGGGCTTGATTTGTAATGCCTGTGGTGAGATCACTAGTGAGTGGCATTATGGTTATAACATGAAGAAAGCCATTTCAGGTACGCTTCAGTAGGCACCCTTTACTGACCTTGAGGAACACACTTTATAGTCTATATAGGTCAGTCTCTGATCCCAGCTCAGTGAACCCTCCCTTTCTGCTCTGGCTGAAATAACACTATCATTTCTTTGAGCATCCTTATCTTAGCACACCTACAGCACACAGTGGGCGTGCTCGCCGTAACAACACCAGAAGACACAGGAATGAAATGTACAGCTGTAAAATAAAGCCATTCTTCTTCGCAATGCTGAGTCATGGCCTCACACACACTGACAGAACCGCTATGAGAGAGAAGAAGGACTTGCACTGGTGAATAATCAGGATGCTCCTCTAGTTAGCGGGAAGAGGATAAATGTGAATACCCCAGGGAAGCAGGAAGAACAGAAGGTAAAAAATAACCTTTGTAATGAAAGGAAGTGTGTTCAAAAAACAACAAAACACATATTTGAGCCACCAAGGTCACACTGACCATAATAGGTAGGCTACTGGAAATAGTGTGAATAGCGTGGTGCCATCTCAGAGGGAGAATGGCTGCTAATGGCAAGGACTGGAGAGGAGGCGGGTCTGAATTCAGACACAAAGACGCCCCTATGTGCTGCACACTGGCTCCAGTCACAGCACTGCCCACTCCAGAGGAATCATGGAAAAACAGCAACATTCACATCAATTCACTAGACAAGTACACAGCCATCTGCCGCATACAACAACACTGCATGTTAACACAAAGACTTCTTTTTAAATCATATTTAAGAGACAAACACAGCTGATAAAACATAATTTCATGTTAAGAGACTAGGCTTAGAAAAAGATGCTATAATAGCATAAAGAGTCAAAAATGAGCTTTTTACTACAGCTTTCAGAGGTGAGTGAACTAAGAAATTTACTGGATGTACAAATTTATTTCTATAGAACTTTTTTATTAAAAAATACATTAAATATATTTTTGTCCTTTTGGCAATAGAATTATGGCTGTTTTTTTCCTTGAGTATTTGTGAAACAGCGCAAGCAGGCTTGTTCAAACCAGTCATTTTACAGAAATTAATAATTTTATTCAGCAACTATGCAATTAAATTGACCAAATGCGACAGTAAAGACTTTTTCATGATTACAGACTTCTATTTCAAACAAATATTGTTCTTTTGAACTTTCTATTAAAAAATATATATATATTAAGCAGCACAACTGTTCTTAACATTGTTAATAATAAGAAATGTTTCTTGAGCACCAAATCATTATGTTAGAATGATTTCTAAAGGATCATGTGACACTGAAGACTGGAGTAATGGCTGCTAAACAAAATTAAGCTTTGCCATCACAGGAATAAATTACATTTTAAAATATGTTAAAGTAGAAAACATTTTAAATTGTAATAATAATAACATTTTACAATATTACAGTTTTTACTGTATTTTTGATCAAATAAATGCAGCTTTGGTGAGCATAAGAGACTTCTTTCACAAACATTAATAAATCTAACAAAGATTTTTATTTTTAGTTTCTCGTATTTCTGTTTTGTTGATCTACAGTGAGGAATTTTCCTCATAAATGTCACTGTGTCACCACATGGAGGTGAAAAAAAAAGAACTTCAGATAAATGTCTAGTGATACAGTAAATTGTCCTCTGAGGTCAAAGTTGTTTGTAACAGACACTTTTCTATATATTTGAATCTACTGTATCACTTTCATCAGTGAAGGTCAGACTGTCATTCATAAAATCTGATTTAAACCATGTAATGTTGCAGTTTAAGTTCACATCAAAGTTTGTTAAACTGTTTAATCAGACTTGTATAGCATTTTGACTGTACATTGTGTTAATTACATTAGGACTGGTATAGATATGTAAATGTCAATGTCTGATTATACATCTCTGAATCCAACCAAACCACAAGCAAACAACCCTAAAAACTCTGCTTTCAGACACCAAACCACATCTCAGAGAAATAAGTGAGCCAGGCACTGTAGTCCTATAAAAAAGTCAAACATGGCTAAACAGTCCTAACAGCAAGTTTAAATGTTTTCATTTCCATTTATGCTTTTTGAGTAAAATTCATTATGCTCTGGTCACAGGAATGAAATTATAATGCAACTCAGCTGGAGTCAGTGAACTGAACGGTTATGACATGGTAAATCACAGCTGCCCACTGCCTCACTTCCTTACAGCAATGACCTCTGATATAAATCTATGTGAACAGCAGCACTCCAGCAAACACCTAGAGCAGCATCAGAGAAAATCAAGAGTGCATAAATATGTTGAGCCAGCTAAACGACAGAGCTGAGAAGGGACCACTTTTACTGTAAGATAACCAAATAAAATCAGACACCCTCAAAAACAACAGTTAGAGACAAAAGAGGGGTAGGGAACAACAGGAATTTTTTTTTTTTTTTGAATAACAGTGACAACTTAAAGGTGGGGTCAGCTATATTTCAAAAACACTTGGACAGACACCAATAACAAATGTGTAACGAATCAGCATTGGGGGTGTATGATGGTTGAGGAGAGAGAATGAGCAAGAGGGAGATTTTAAGAAAGACTGCAGAAAGAGATGAGACACATAGGGGTTTAATTTTTTCCCAAATTCCGTTTTATTTTTTCCCAAATTCCGTTTTTTCCATTTTAATTTTTCTGGATTCCGTTTTTTTCCGTTTTATTTATTTTTTGACTCCATTTTAATGGTTAAATTAAATTTTAGTAATCAAAAAGCATGTCTAATTTATTGAAATAATGAATCTTGTCCAATTTACCAACAATTTAATAAAAGTTTAACAAAAAAATTACCTTTTTTTTTAGGGCCCTACGTTTTATTCTTTCCCCTCAAATTTTATTTTTACCAAATTCTGTTTTCTGGATTCCATTTTAATGGTTTAATTCCATTTTAATAATCAAAAAGCATGTCTAATTAATTTAATTCTTAAAAACAACAATATTAATTAATTAAAAATATAAAAAATATATTTTTATGAATTTTTTTTTCTTCAGAAGTTCTGTTGTGCATTTAAATTTTTCTGGCAATCAAATGAACGCATACCATTTAATTGATCTTTTAATCATGAAATCAAACTTTTTTTGTCAAACAATGTGCTGCACAACAGAGCTTTACTGTTAAAATTAAAACATGGAAGAAACACTGAGATTATTGTTTAAAATATAAATAAATAAAACTGCGCTTCCGCATCATTCATTTCAGAGTCACACAGGCATGCAGGATTCATGTTTAAATAGTCTTTTTGCGGTTTAATATTCAGTCACTAGTCTATATCGCAATTTAATTTATGTATACTGACCAGCTTTTAATTCATTCATCAAAAATTTGACAAATTCCGTGACATTCCCCGTTATATAGTAAATTCCGTTTTTATGAATGGATTCCGCGATTCCGTGATCGCGGAAATTATAGGGCCACAATACAAAGGAGCTCAAAAAAAAAATCACTGGAATGAAGGTTTATGACTGGGCAAGTGCTTTAGGACCCACGATAATATTAGGAAAGCCTTCCAGCGCTGGAGAGAGCCAAGCAATAAAACCTGAAAACAGACGCGGTGTTTAGCGTCATTGTTAGTGCACTCGACTCGCCTGCCAGCAGCGATCGGAGTTCGAGACCGACTCGGAACAGAGAGGTTAGGATTAGAGGGTGAGTTTTGGAGGCGGAGCAATGAAGAGAGGGGTGTGTTTGTTTGGGATGATTTCAAATATCAACAATGTCCAACAGCGTTTTTGAAATATGGCTTACCCCACCTTTAAGAGAAGTGTTAGTTCAACATAATGATAATGATTGTGTATTTTAGTCTATGAACAGTCTTGTCAATGGATAATTAATATTTTCTGTATTTTAGTGGCTAAATAGTTTGAGTTTTTAGTAAATATTGTGCAAAAAATGTAAATGTAATTTGTCATTACTGAATTGTTTATGTATCAGCATTGTATAAGTCATCCTGTTCAATAATATAATTTGCTAGTAAAACTAATACTCGAATCTGTTTGGTCAAAATGATGCCTGCTCCGAAAAAGCTATTTCAGAGGAATTTCATTAATATCAAGATACAAAGCTGGAAAATATTGAGAGATGCATACACTCTTAAAAATAAAGTTTCCAAAATTAGGTTTTTGCAGTGATGCCATATTAGAAACATTTGAGGTTTCCCAAAGAATCTTTCAGTAAACAGTTCTTAAAATAACTATTTTTTTCTTAGTGTGAAAAACTATAAAGAACCTTCTGTGCAATAGAAAATTTCCATGGACGTTAAAAGTTCTTCATGGAACCATTGATATCAATAAAGAACTGCAATAAAGAGTGCAGACATATATAGACATATTCAGCATATAAGTGTTTAAGGTCAGACCCCTAGCATGACTGTTGTGTCCCTGAGGTGCATTCAGAGACTCAGAGAACAGAGTAATGGACATTTGCAGTGCTGAAAGGCTTGACCTGACCACAGAACCAATAATCTAAGGACAGAACGCAGGGAGGCACCAGCCATACACTACATACTCAAGCAATGTGTGTCTGTTTTCAAACCTCTGCAAAAGAACACAATTGGCATATTACTTCATAATATCACAGGGTTACTACAATGATATACAGTTCTATACATCATAATGCCATGCCGCTGAAATGTATAGAGTGCGACAGTGGCATGTGTGCTATAACACAGCATCGCACTGCAGCAGTGCTGACAGGAACGTGCGCTGGGATCATTGAACCGTTCAGCTTAAACTCACATAGCCAACTCTCAAGAATGATTACAGAGTTTCCTGCTAATTCTGCACCTCATTGAAACGAAGACTACATCAACCTTTCTGCTCAGAGCAGATAACAGCTTCTGGCAGGAGTGTAAGAACTCTGACCCACTTTGGCAGTAAAGCCATATGCTCATGAAGCAGAATAGGGTAAGGAGATATTTGAGATATAAGGCACATTTCATGAGTAAGACTTTGGTGTCCTATTACTTTTTTAAACATTGGTGGCACAAAAAATACAATGTTTTTAGTGAGAATTATGGAAGCCTTGTTTGCACCACGGAATAAAAAGTAAAAAAAGTAATTGACTTTTTTATTAGGGCTGCAACAAAATTATTTTGATAATCTATTATCAACTAATATTGCATCTGGAAGATGTAATATACTGCACTTTTTTTTTTTTTTGAAAAATTAATTTTTCTAGCTAACTACCAAGTTTGTGGTCACTGAATGGCTTTTCTGAGGTAAATGTAATACTTTTTACAAGCTGTTTTATTGAGGTCTTTCCCTGGTTGAAAGTTGTACTGGTTCTTTCAACATACCTTCTGATGTTCATTCATGTTTATTTTGTGCTATAACTAGTAGTAAAAAGGAAGATGATACAACCCTCTACAATGCGAGTAAAACACTCGCATATGCAAATAAATCTTCACTCTGGGTGACTAAATAATGTCTATCATTAGCCATTGGCTAATAAATTCTTAGATTTTACTCGCCAGTGTGTGTGTTAGAGGATAAGTATAAGTTTAGCATAGATATATTTTCACTCGCTGACTGAGCACTTGAGAGTTTCGCTCTCCGTCAAGCGATCTGTAATATTTCAAATCAACTCAATGGATGCGCAGCGTACCTGTATTTGACCTACCGAAATTTTTAGTGTGAAGACACACGACTCGCCGTCGCTTTGCTGAGAGCGCTGTTTCTCTCACACACACGCAAAGAGAGTCTTACATACCACGCAGGATCAACGCGCCACATGTAAACGACATTCTTTGTTGTATTTTCCTATCAAATTAACGGAGTTCATTTGGAATTATTCGGCTTTTAACAACAGCTTTGAACGGAGGTGCTACAGCGATCTGTCATGACACATTAAAGAGCAACAAAACCACATTTATTGCTTGAATTTCATAGTAAAATTGACAGAATTTAAAAGCTGAAACTTTTCGTCTGTTGGCACGTTGTCAGTGTTCTCTTTGCTCTGTGATGCATTTTTCACTGCGTGAGAAAATGTCATGAGTCTGAATGTGTGAGAGTTGGCAGCCCTGCATATGACAGCATTTTTTTTTTTTATTTAGTTTGTAGTTATGTTAAACTTTCCCACACTCTACTGTGGTCCGTCTTCCTTCGCACTCCGAAACGCTGTGTCGTCTTCTATTGGATTTCATCCAGGAGGGCTGCATTATAGTATTGCGCTACAGCGACCCACTGGTCAAATCGTGTTATTTGCAATTGCGAGAAAACGTCAAAATTGTAAGACAAAAAGTTGCAATTGCCTTTTTTTATTCTGTGGCAGAAGCAAGCTTCCATAGATATGTTTGATAGTATTAGCTAGTATTTGCTAAGTAACTAGAATAAAATTAGCCTTGCATGAAAATTAGCTTATTTTTAAATGCATCAAATGTCCTTCCTTCAGCTGATGATTTAGGCCTGTTACCTCAGAGGTCTCGACTTCCTGTCCCACATTTTGCATTTTACATTTTCCACATTGCAAAAAAGGAACATTCCTTATAACACTCAAAAAAATAATAATATCATGTCGGGGAGACATAACAGTTAATTTCATTCCATTTTCTCAAATTTTTACACAAATTCATTGACTGCACTCACCAAGTTAAAGGGATAGTTCACTCGAAAATGACAATTTTATCATGATTTACTCACCCTCAAGTTGTTCCAAACCTGTATGAATTTTTCTTCTTCTGCTGAACACACACAAAATAAAGATATTTTGAAGAATGTCAGTAACCAAGCAGTTGATGGACCCCATTGACTTCCATAGTATTTTTTCTCCCATACCATGGAAGTCAATGGGGTCCATCAACTGTTTGGTAACCCATATTCTTCAAAATAGATTTTTTTGTGTTCAGCAGAAGAAAAATCATATAGGTTTGGAACAACTTGAGGGTGAGTAAATGATGACAGAATTTTAATTTCTGGGTGAACTATCCCTTTAAATCTTTAACCCTCTATTGTAAGTTATTATAAGAAAAAAATTAAACAAATTCTTTGATTTCTGGGAAATATAAGTTTATCAAAGTACACTGAAAGTATCTGGAATTTCCTAAAGTTACCCTCAAAATCGAACGGTATTATGGTTATTGCATGAACAAGAACTTCATTTAGCAACCAAAGTCACTTTGGACATCTTCATTAAGCAACAATACTGTTAACATCTTCCCCAGAGTGGGGAACAATCTTTAAAGATCATCATACAGAATGTGATCACTGAAATAAAAAAAATAAATGAAAGACCCTTTTGTAGTGCAACAAAATTAAAGAATATTTCCATATGGAAATATCAGCACAGCACATGTAAATGCAAAAAGTGCAAAATCATACCGCCAAAAATAATAGTGTTGACAAAACCATCATATGACTGTTGACGTAAAACATTTACTGTGTGTATAAGAAACACGTTTTTCTGCGGTAAAAGAAACCTAGTTCCTTAAATAGCCTGAAATAAAAGCTAGAATGGAAAACTCACACCATGTTTATACTTAAGGGCCTTTGCTGAATATTTATCTTTCATTCTTTCGACTACAAAGTAAGAAAAAAGGAAAAAAATGGGAAAAAATAAACATACCATTTGATAATGCCTGCTGAAGCTCTGTGTCTGATATTGCCCCGCTCCTGTCTTTATCTACCCTGGAGGAAACAGAAACATTTTTGATCATTTGCTAGCCAAAATAATGTAATTCATGTTAAAAACCTTTGTTTTAGTGAATGGCTGAAATACAATAATGAGTTCTAAAACTGTAATGGGACAAATAGGAAACAATCTCAGGATGTGGGCCTGCTCAAATGAAACTGAAAGTAAAAGCTTATATGGAGAACGATTCAGAAACTACATGTTTCTGAAAAAGTGAAATAATCAGGTTTTTTTGTCTATTCATTTCCATCTAAAAACATTTTCTTCTCCTTTGAGTTTACATATGGCACATTTTAGAAAAGCGTGTCTTGGGAACTCAGTTGATTTGTTCTTTCATTTGCTCACATATTCATTCATTCGTTCATTGAGGTTACGAAGGCGCGGCCCCATGCTGATATTTTTATGATTCATTTCAGTCAAGGCATGTCAGAGACTTTAAAGGAGGGAAAGTTTGTCTCACACAGAGCGGGTTGACTATTTCTGCTGTTGGGAGTGTCTTTTCCATTACACATAAGCCATAAATTGTAAAAAGGACACGTTTCCATTACAAGCCTTCTGAGCTGAATTTAAGCGAATGTTATTCCATGTGGAAATTACATGTATTACTTGGTCTGTTTTGTAATAAAAAGCTTATGGTAGAAAAGGATTGGCTTTTACAAAATCCTGTGCTACACTATTATGAAATAAGCACCAAGCAATATGCCTTATAGCACACCAACAAAACCCCAGTATTTCTAGCCAGCTGAGGAAAAAAAACCCATAGAAAAACAGAAGTGACGGGAAAGAGAGAGGCCTCCTCAATAATTCGGACAGCGAAAACCTTGAAAGAGAGTTTAGTCTGGGCCATAACCACAGTAAACTGTGAAAGGAATGTCTTGTTGGCTTGTTTATCCAACAAGACCCTGCCCAACCAGGCAATATTTGAACTCGTGACTCTTATTCACACAAGGAATTCAGAAACAGCTGTCAACTTCAGTCACTCATTATGTACGAGTGAATTCTGATAAGAAGTGGTTTGAGAATCATTACATTTCATTTTCTAGCTGGACTGACTAAACAAGAGACTGACTATTCAAGGAAAGAATGAACAGGAACATCTGGATCATTACTCACTTTTACCTTTATGGAAAGTGGAAAAAAACACAAATTTCTCCAGCTTAGAGAGTGAGTGGCTTTGGTTTTCCTAGTGTTTCAGTAGGCTTTCCAACTGAACTTTTTCCACTCACTTCCCATTCCCAATAACATCACAGTGACCATCATCGCTATGAGTCCATGGGGTCCAGGGAGCAATAAAGAGAATAGAGAAGTTCTGATAAAAATTCTGTGAAAAATGTATAAATAAATAATAAAAAATAAGATTAAACTTAAATTAAAATAAAAATGTAATAAAAAGAGATTTTACTAAAATAAATAATCCATCTATCAGTACAGTACTATAGTGAGTAGAAACGTGTAATAATGTAACATAATAGCAAGTAATATTTTACACATATTTATAATATACATTTTTCACAGTCTTTATATATAGCTGTCTTTTACATACTTTCCCTCACACGAGGATGATAATAATTGGGGGTGTGTGCCTTCTAAAAGACGGAAAACCCTTGCAACCGCTTAGTAATAATACACAACTAGGTCATATACACCAAAAGCAATCATAATCCAGCCATAATATGACACAATTCACCTTACAGTTCAACGTTGTCACGGAAACTCTTAAGTAATACACACGCTCACATATGACTCACATGTTATGTACAGATAAACACTAGTGACTCACTAACACCTTTAGACATTCCCGAGTCATATGACCAAGGAACAATCATTTCATTTTGATTTGATTTTGAGGATATTACTTCAACATGAATGTTGCTAGGTTACGTTGCGTCTGTTTCAGCGTTTGGAAGGCAGTGTAACGTTCTAAGAAGCGTTTGTACACGTTCTAAACGAGTTCAAAACGAAAGTTTAACTACTTGTAACTTGCCACGGCATCTCAAAATCGACAACATAGTGACGCGAAGGCCAGATACGACAGTATGTGTACATAAATAACCAACAATTAAATAAATAGCTCAAGGAACGGTAGAAGAACGCGTCCCGTGTGAACGACTCAATCCTCTGCAGTATTACATAATTTATTACTATAGAGACGAGCAACTTTGTTGAACCAAAACAACTCACTCTCCGCTCACTTATATGCGTGTGTGTTTGTTTGTTTGTTTGTGTGTATATATAACAGTTTCGAATACCATAAGATGGCATTTCTGTGTATGTATATATATATATATGCACAAATGAGATATTATGGTATTCGAAACTGTTAAGAGCTAAGTTACGCAAAGGCGTATTCGAGTTATTCTCGGTTGCAATAGAAACTGAGTAACGTTAACTGTGTTGAATGGCTTGATAATGAAAGTCAGACGAGAAGAGTCTGCTATCCGCTGAAAAGCAATAGAAATGCGGCGGGAGTAACTACAAAACATTACAGACATTTGCTTTTGCGAGCTATACAACCCTCTACTAAAGTTTCCTCATTTCGTATCTTCTTGTACGTGACTTGCAAGAACATGCTCTTTCCTGCTGCGCTTGTCAAATCGACAGGCGTTCAAATGCGGAATTGGTGGTCGTGTTTCACTCACCTCTGAAATATATTCCATAAAAAGCCTTGATCTGGCGGCGCGCTGTTATAGTGAGGTGGTCTATACTGGTTATGGTAGGCCATGTCCACGGCTTGCCACGTTAAACGATCAAATGTGCTCTATGAGCAGCTAGATTCAACTTGCTTAAATCTGACTAAAAAATTCTTCACGCAGAGGCGTGGCGTGAAACTCCCCACTTCCCATTAAACATTAGCGGACGTCACACGGGACCGCCCCCTTCGAGTTCTGCCGGGGCTTTCTGCTGTTTTGATTGGCTCGTCTCATGTCAGCGCGGAGTGTTTGCGCTAAATGGGCGGGACAAACAGTCTGACTAATGGAAAATGTGAACTGTTCCTAAATTAAATATTTCTGTTTGATTCAGACAGACAGATTTCGACAGGATAAAATTTTTTTTACACAAAATTCAAGGGTATTCAAGGCCAAAGTGATAAATGTGATGGCGTTTGTAGGGTAGAATAATTTATTAGACAATCTTACAGTGAATAAACTGTCAATAAATAATTAATTTAAATAATAAAATAAATAATTTGTCATTGTGTCACCTTTGTGAAACTATACGTTTAAAAATGTAAAAATGTGTTTTTGATCTGGGTGTTATAGTCATTACATGCAGCACAAATATTAAAAAATATATTTAAAAAAAAATTAACAGTCCCTCAGACCATCGCATGTGTGTCAAAACCTACTGAGCTGCCTACCTAGACAGCATTTTGAGCCTCGAGCAGCGCGAAGATGCTGTCTATCTAGGCAGCGCGCTAGGCTTTGAGACGCAGCCTTCGTTGCATCTGTCAATCAATCCTCACAGAACTAACGTTAACTGAAGAAAAAACATCACTGTATTGATTTAGCGCGTATCTGAGGAAATTCGCATTATCTCCGGGTATTTTGGCAGAAGTAAAGTGTGACCAAAGGTTATCAGATTAGATTTTAAATTAGATATCGATTGTGTTCGGGTTTGTGAACTGAACAACTCTTGAGGTAAAATGTTTTATTATCCAAACGTGCTTCAGCGTCACACTGGCTGCTTCTCTACTATCTGGTATGTACTTCATTATAAACATGATTACGAATTTAATAAATAATAGTAATAATAACAATATTAATTTAATTTTTGGCCGTTTGTTTGGAAAAAACAACTACGTATCGCTGAGGTAGTTTTAGAAACTCGCTAACTTCACAAAATATGCAGTCAGACTTAACGTTAACTCTATAAAATGTGTAAAGCTAAAATAAACTCAATAAAATATGTACAGTTGAATCTACATTTAGACAATTTGAGTCAACAGGACGTTGAAGAACAATGGAATATATCAAAACATTGAATTAAGTTTTGTTTGTTTAAATTTGGTTGTTTGTTTGTTTTGTTTTCAGGCTGGCAGCCACTAAAGGCATCAGGATTTCCAGAAGAGAGTACCTCAAGGTCAACGTCATGAGCACTTGGTTAGGGAAATCTTTGTTTGTCCTTCTAAATATCACCATATAAATGTTGGTGATAATGTATAATACTCCTTCTTTCAGGTTATTTTGTCAAAATTTTAAAATGTTAATCAGTAAGTTGTGTTTGTGTATATTATAGTGAGGACATTGTGGATTATGTGATGGTCCAGGTTCCTCCAGTCCATCCTAGTCTTCCCCGGCCCCGTTTCTCTCTTTACCTGTCCTCTCAGCTTCAGTATGGCGTAGTCATCGTCTACCATCGCCAGTGTGCTCTTCTACTGGGTGAGATAGTCGGCATGACTGTAGAAACAATGACTACTAGTGTAGATTATAGATATATGTAGTTTTGCTTAGATTATATGTACATTTATTCTACAACACACCATTTTAAGACGGCAATCCAACCAAAACTGATCAAAGCAAAATACACAAACAGTATAGGCCTTACTATCCCTTCTAAAAAAGTACACATTAAAAAGAGTACTTATTACGGAAATAATATACTTTAAAAGAATATACTTAAAGGATTAGTCCACTTTCAAATAAAATCTTCCTGATAATTTACTCACCCCCATGTCATCCAAAGATATTCATGTCTTTCTTTCGTCAGTCGAAAAGAAATTAAGGTTTTTGATGAAAACATTCCAGGATTATTCTCCTTATAGTGGACTTCAATGGCCTCTAGACGGTTGAAGGTCAAAATTACAGTTTCATTGCAGCTTCAAAGGGCTTTAAACGATACCAGACGAGGAATAAGGGTCTTATCTAGCAAAACGATCGCTCATTTCCAAAAAAAATACAACTGTATATACTTAATAAACACAAACGATTGCCGTGCACGTGCTTCCGCTTTCCGTATTCTTCAAAAAGCTTACGCTGTATGTCCTACGCCTTCCCTATTCAACTTATGGAACGAACACGGTGCCAGTTTCTTTTTTTTTTTGTAAGTAGAATAGGGAAGGCGTAGGACATACAGTGTAAGCGTTTTGAAGAATGCGGAAAGCAGAAGCAAAGCAAGCCGATCATTTGTGTTTATAAAGCAAATACAGTTGTATTTTTTTAGAAAATTACAGATCGTTTCGCTAGATAAGACCCTTATTCCCCGTCTGGTATCATTTAAACCCCTTTGAAGCTGCACTGAAACTGTAATTTTGACCTATAACCGTCTGGAGGCCATTGAAGTCCACTATAAGGAGAATAATCCTGGAATGTTTTCATCAAAAACCTTAATTTCTTTTCGACTGAAGAAAGAATGACATGAACATCTTGGATAACATGGGGGTGAGTAAATTATCAGGAATTTTCTTTAAAAAAGTGGACTAATCCTTTAAGTCTGAACTACTCAGTTCAACACATTTAATTGCATGTTATTTGCAATTAAATATAGGCCTATAGTTTTAATTAATTTTTTTTACAGATGCATAACACTGAATTTATATTAAATTATAATAATGTGCTTAGTATGTTAGTCAACATATCAAAATAGGTGTACTTCTTTAAAAAAAAAAAGACAAAAATTATTAAAATAACGATGTACTAAAATGTACTTTACAGTAAAAATATTAATTTGACATTAAAAATGCACTTTTTAAAAGTGTACTTCAACATCACGACGTAATAAGAAACAAAGTAATGAAAGTGTACTGTCTTTAAGTACACTTATGGCCTTTTATTTCATATTTATTTTATTTCATTTTTTAAAATTATTTTTTTAAGATACACTTCTTTTTCACAGAGGATGTGTGCAATACAGGCCCAACAAAACAATACAAAACATGCTTGCAATCATGCTCTAATAGTACTTGATGTAACACTTGTGTTCTCAGCTGGTCCAATTGAGTCTATTTGTCTTTACGTGACCATATGAGGGAAGCCCATATGGTCAAATAGCACACAATATTATCTTGTATTGATCAGCTGCTTATCTGAGAGAAACCTGTTATTTCTCAGCAGAATAGAGATTTGGCTGCTTCAGTTATTTAAGTTTAAAACTGCTACCAACACTGTTTGCACTCAGGAACAGATTAATGCTGTGGTGAGATCTTCTCTCTGTAGTCTAACTATAAAACACATTGTCATGACTGAAAGCGTTTAGAGATTAGCATGGAACCGATAAGCAGGTAAGCTGAGATTGAATACATTCATCAAAATGACACAGATTTCAGAGAATAGCAGACGGACGTATGTAAAGATGTGCAAACAGATGCACTCGCTTAAATATGGAAGTGTCTCAAGGTGGACAATCTGAACAAACAGCTTAATCTATGGAGGTATTTAATTTATGAGCAGGAGAAAATTAAACAGAATTAATTTTAATATCAAATGACCTTAAAGTGATGTATGGAATACAATATTTTCCACTCCACTTCCAAACCTCAGCTCCCTTACCAATCAAACCCAAGACATTTATAAAAACTAAGCTCCAAAAACATTCAAGAAATCATTAGGGTTATGATATCAAAACAAGCACATTTACAAATCAATGCTTATTTAATATTCAGTTATGTATCCCACCCTGATAAACGATAAATATGCCAGTACACAGAGGTTACCTACATTACCAACATTACAGAGGAAATCTAGATATAAAAGTCTTAAAGGTACAGTAGCAAAAACAGCTTGTTTTATTTTTCATTTATTTGTATTTGTTGTTAATTTATGGTAGTTTTTTATTTTAATATTTTTTTATTTTATTCAAGGATCAGAGAAATTTAAAGGGGGCCTATTATGCAAAATTCACTTTTACATGGTGTTTGAACATAAATGTGTGTCGGCAGTATGTGTACACAACCACCCTACAATGGTAAAAATCCACCCACTCCCTTTTTTAATCCCCATAAATCATAAGCAGTGTCTCAGAATAAACCGTTTGCAGTTTCTGTGCAATGTGACGGCCCCGGACTCTGTCATATTAGCATAGACCCCGCCCTGAGTGAGCTGTACACAGTCCACCATGTTTATCTCCTCGCCAGAGCATTTAACAGCACCATTCAAGTAAGAAATATATTCTTATTAAAGCTACTAAAGTTATTCAGTCAAGAGCAGTGAATGATTTTCTGTTGTTGTTTGATTCATATTAAAGGATTAGTTCACTTTCAAATGAAAATTACCTAGGTGTATATGACTTTCTTCTTTCTGATGAACACAATCAGAGATATATTAATAAATATCCTGAGATTCCTGACGCATTCGAGCTTTATAATGTGAGTGAGAGTATGAGCTGAAGAAAGTGCCTCCATCCACATCCATCCATCATAAACGTACTTCACACGGCTCCAGGGGATTAATAAAGGCTTTCTGAAGTGCAGCGATACGTTTCTGTAAAAAAAGAAAATCCATATTTAACAAGTTATGAAGTAAAATATCTAGCTTCTGCCAGACTGCCTTCCGTATTCAGCTTACGAAAAAAATTTAACTGGCGTCACGTCAGTTAAGCTTTTTCCGTAAATTGTATAGGGAAGACGTAGGATGTAGTGTAAGCGTTTTGAACTGCGAGAGGCATTATGCTTTCTTCGTAGGTTGAATATGGAAGGTGGTCTGGCTGAAGCTAGATATTTTACTTCATAACTTGTTAAATATGGATTTTCTTTTTACACAAACGCATCGCTTCGCTTCAGAAGGCCTTTATTAACCCCCCGGAGCCGTGTGGAGTATGTTTATGATAGATAGATGTGGATGGAAGCACTTTAGCTTCATACTCGTTGGTCTCGCTCACTGCCATTATAAAGCTGGGATGTGTCAGGATATTTATTAATATATCTCCGGTTGTGTTCATCAGAAAGAAGAAAGTCATATACACCTAGGATGGCTTGAGGGTGAGTAAAGCTTGGGGTAATTTTCATTTGAAAGTTGAAATCCTTTAACAGTATATATAGCTGTAGGTACTGTATATTACGGTGTTTTCACTTTAATACTCACATCTAATATACACATGCGATTTCTTTACTTGCTGTTTACGTTCACAGACATAAACGACTTTGTGAGCTTTGTGTGTTTTTGACATAACCTTGAGTGTATTTGACAGTTTAAGCTCAATGAGACGTGAAAGAGAACTTCACTTCAGATGTGTGCACTCAGAATACCATATATCAGAAGTTTAGACTGATATGGCTTTAAAACGCATGCAGATAATATTCTTTCATGATGATGAAGAACTGCAGTGTCACGTGAGCATGACCGCGATAGAGATGATAATCAAAACCAAACAGATCTTTTAGTTTTTGGCAGAGTATGCAAGGCACAAGCTGTAAAGGCTCCGCCTTCTTCTGGAAAGCGGGGTGAGGAGCAGCAGCTCATTTGCATTTAAAGATACATGTATGAAAACAGCATGGGGTATTTTGAGCTGAGACTTCACAGATGTATTCTGGGGACACCTGAAACTCATATTACATCTTGAAAAAAAGGCATAATAGGTCTCCTATAAAATGAAATTAAAACTAAATAAAAATTTTGCCGCAAGTAACCTTGACTTACATTATAAATAGACATTTAAATTAAAACGAAAATGCCACGAAAGTGGAGAATATAGTGAATGCATTTTCCTTTTCTAACAAATGAATGCAGGCATAGTTTTCATTACATTGTCCACAAATGTGTTTTTATTATACTGAAATGGAGTGAATTGTTTTCTGATTGATTTCCCCACAGAGGAGGTTCAGCAAACCATCGAGCGCTTGCTTCGCTCAAAGAGACACTTGAACATTGACATGCCGGACACTGATAGGTCAGATTCAGGGTTGTCACTGTCATGTTGTGTCACTAAAGTAATTAATTCTGACACAGACGTTCATATTGTTCTTTATATACCCGTGACTGCTGTTTATATCACTACTGTTGCTGTTCTGGGATTGTGTTTCCTTCTAGGTTGGTGCTGAATGTCCCTGACTCTCTGTTCCAGCTGGAGGAGGCGGAATGGGCACTGGAACCATTTTTTGGAGTGATGGGGGTTGATTGTGAGCTGCCTAGTCTTTACTCACCATCTCAGGTGATGTCCTGAAGCATATACATATGGTTTGCATGAATTATGCATCGGAGCCATATCTAGCATTATCCCACTCGTCCTGGAAAACCTTGAAAACCTGGAAAATGTAAAATGTCCTGAAAAATATATTTTTTAAAAAGTTCTTGGGTTTTTCTTTAGTCAAGAACAAGAGTTTATCACTGGCCCAAAACAATCACTATTAGTTACAGAAAGTGCGATGTTCAGGAATGCTGAGTTTTAAAAACGTGAGAGTAGTATTTTCAAGGATGTTTAGTCTTGTTGCCACCACTTGCAGCTGTTAGCTAATGTTATTAACTGCTCAAATGTATGTAGCAGATGTTAACTGGTAAGCAGCTACCTAATTCAGTAACTTGCTAACTACACTGCGTGCATAATTATTATGCAAGTTGATTTTCTGATCATATTTTCTTTTTCCAAGCACATTTTACCATTTCCAAACCAGACAATCTTAATAACTACTATTAGTTTTGTATTTAATCATTTATAAGTGATACATAATTGTTCATGAAGGCTGGAAATGAAAAACGCCTCATATTCAGGTATGCATAATTTTTCTTACGTTTTCTTTTACGGATAAAATGAGCCAAAAAGAGATTTAACTCAAAAATTATTAAATGCCCATGGGAAGGATGTAATACTAATGCAAAACTAGAAATTGCAGTTAAGGCAGGGTCAGACAAAAACAGCTTGAGAAGAAAAGACACGTTAACTGCAAAAAAATTAGGAATTAAGGTGAAGAATTAAGTGTGAATCCATCAGGAACCCTTTAGTCTCCAGCGCCACCATTTTCCAGAACTGCAACCTACCTGGAGTCTCCAGAAGCACAAGGTGTCAGGATCTCAGAGACTTAGGTTAGGTAAAGGTCCTAAAAAAATGACCCACACTTAAGAATCACATACTGAATTATAGTAAAATACAAGAAGACTGTTTTTTTNGACAAAAACAGCTTGAGAAGAAAAGACACGTTAACTGCAAAAAAATTAGGAATTAAGGTGAAGAATTAAGTGTGAATCCATCAGGAACCCTTTAGTCTCCAGCGCCACCATTTTCCAGAACTGCAACCTACCTGGAGTCTCCAGAAGCACAAGGTGTCAGGATCTCAGAGACTTAGGTTAGGTAAAGAATCCTAAAAAAATGACCCACACTTTAGAATCACATACTGAATTATAGTAAAATACAAGAAGACTGGTTTTTTATTGGTTTTATAGACAGACAGATTGAGAGTGACTCTTGAAGGACCAGCACAACATTCTCTTGTACCACTGTTTGAAGAATTTATCTTCCAGAATCTGGCAGAAAGTTTTAGGAGTGCATTTTTTGTCACCTTTAGTCATTTTTAATCTCTTATCCTGAAAAGTCCATCTTGCAAAGATAATGATCTTCCAAAACTTACTGGCAAAAAAAGATCTCACCTGCCACATATTTTATTACGTGTTATGGATTTCTTTGTTGTTCATTGACTTTGTCTTTGACTAATATTTTTATTTTCAAATAGTAAAACAAAATATATAACTAGTTCCAGTGATTTACACTGGCAATGAGAACAATTTGTCATAATGTTTAATTAATCATTTTTTTCTCGCAATTATGAGTTTACATAATTGGGATATAAACTCGCAATTGCGAGAGAAAAAAAGTCAGAATTATGAGTTTATATCATGCAATTCTAAAAAATTCTCACAATTCTGATTTTTTTTCTGGCATTTGAGAGTTTATATCCTGCAATTCTTACTTCTTTTCTTAGAATTGTGAGATATAAACTCGCAATTGCAAGAAAAAGTCAGAATTGCAAGTTTATATCACGCAATTCTGACTTTATATCTTGCAATTGCGATTATCAAATCACAATTATGTAAACTCACAATTGTGAGAGAAAAAAAGTCTGAATAGCGAGATAAAAAGTTAAAGTAAGTTGCAATTGCCTTTTTTTAGTTTTTATTCTGTTAGCGGAAATAAGCTTTCATAGTCATATTATATGATTTAGAGCTCATATTAAAAACTGATTTTATAGTTAAATCATGGCAATAAACTAGCTATGCCTTTTAGGGCATGATCCTAGTCTTTTATTCCCGTTGTGGTAAAATTGGAAAAGTCCTGGAAAATGATCACTGAAAAAGGAACCCTGTCTAGAGACCAGAATATCATAGAAGCTTGGATCCACTAGCAACAGCATATATAGCGATATGCAAAAAAAAAAAAAACTCACTTCCAACCTCAATACTATTGATCTAATACTGTAGAGTTCATAAAAGTGAATTTAACACGAACACAACACATTAATCTCATCTCGACCTTTTCTAAGCAGTTCAACCATGGATTTATTGTTTATTGTCACAGCAATTTATGGAGGCCTCACCTTCTCTGATGGTCAGAAAGGAAATTACATTACCTAAAGGTGAGATTTTGAAATATCGCAAGATCTGATATGGGTCAAGGAGTTGATCTTTATGGTTTTCACCTAATCTCTCCTTCTCTTTCTTTTTCAAGACCTCATTGCTTCTCCTGAATCAATCACCATCAAAGATGCAGAGCTGGTGCCTGTGCTCGCAGCGGAGGTGATTTTCACAATACATGCATATCACTCCTCCATACTGGCAATAGAAAACACACAGAGATCTATTTTTGAGTCTGTGTCCACATCTTTGCTCACACCAAACGCATGACGGCACTTCTGTACCATTTGCCTCCACAAAATTCATACAGCTCTTAGTGAAGTTTTAGTTGAAACAGATCATCTACCCACATGAAGCTTAGTCACGAATAACACCAGATGATATTATTCATTCCTTTTTATCTGTTTACACTGTACCACACTCTTCATATGCTGTTTCCTAATCTCATGTTTCTGATCATATTCCAGTTTGGTGGGGCAGAGTTACCTGAAGCCACGGCTCATGAAATTGACATGCTCATGGAACAGCAAGATCAGTTCCATCTTGTTGGTGAGATTGATAGATAAATGGATGGACTGATAGATTGACACATACATATTGATCTCAATTAACATTTAATGTGTCATTATTAGCCATTCACAGGCCCACACAGAATCTTTGCCCACTACAGATGCACGGATCAGCTCTGACGTCACCCGAACCTGCTGTTAAAAATTGATCATCCACCCGCAACCCACCCAACCTATGATTTTCTCTGATTTAGATATCTGCACCCGATTTTCACGTTACAATTACTCAAATTCTCAGTGTTAAAGGGTTAGTTCACCCAAAAATTAAATTAATTAATTTAATTTAAAGTCATTAATTACTCATCTTCATGACGATTTGTGAACACAAATTAAGATATTTGATGAAATCCAACAGGTTTTTTAAGCAACGAAATAACCACATTCAAGGTTCAGAAAAGTAGTAAAAACATTGTTAAAATAGTCAACGTGACTACAGTGGTTCTACGTCACTGGCCAATACTGAGTCGGTGTTCTGATGTAGAACCTGGAAGCGCTGCAACGTAAATAGCGTAGCAAAATGACAGGGGAGAGATTAATTTGTTGAATAAAGTTATTTTTGTTTTGTTTTTGCAACCAAAAAGTATTCTCGTCGCATCATAAAATTAAGGTTGAACCACTGTGGTCACATTGACTATTTTAACCATGTTTTTACTACTTTTCTGAACCTTGAATGTGGTAATTTCGGTACTTTCAATAGAGGATAAAAAACCTCCCGGATTTGATCAAAAATATCTTAATTTGTGTTCGGAAGATGAACGAAGGTTTTACAGGTGTGGAACGACATGAGGGTGAATTAACCCTTTAAGAGTGATGATTTGGTAACATATTATACTGAAGTAGGCTGCTTTTAAATGAACATTTGTTTAAAGTAAAAGTTATTCTTTAGCAAAATTACATTTCCTTAATAGCATAAACACAGGCTTTACTCCCTTCAAACTTAAATTGTCACTGTTTCCGTCACTGCAACTTCCTGAACACACATACACAAGAAATTTAATACGTTCATTTCAAGCAAAGGCTGAATGTAGGCTTTATTAGTTTATTGTCACATAACAGCGCTTCACAGCTGTTATCTCATACCCAGCACTTGATTCTTCCTGGTTAACTATTTCAGTAAAACGCTCCTACACGGATTTGTTTTGCTTAAATTGCTGGACCCTGCAACTACGTAGTTTAATGAGAGTCTGCAAAATAGTGCCTCTGCAGGCATTTGTTATAATACATAATGTATATGATTTTTTTTATTATGTATTTTAACAGTGTTGTTCTATAAAACCATATGTTTACTTGCTTTTGATAGTTTATTTTAACCAAATATCCATTGTTATTATATATGTATTTTAAGTCATTTTAAAAGCTTAGGTCTTTGACCTCTGTTTTTATTACTACCAAAAATAAAAGTCAGATTACTTGATTAATTGTCAAAATAATCGACCGATTACTTGATTACAAAAAATAATCGTTAGTGTCAGCCCTAGTAGTTTATTAGAAATATAATGGTTCTGCAGAGTTCCCCTAAAACTCAGCACAGAAAATGCCAAAATGATACTGTCTGGACCCAATTCTTAACCTGATTACATAGTTGACTTTAATTGTCAGCTACAAACACGTTTTTATAAAAATATGAGTCTAAAAGTCTCATAAAGAGTTTTTTCTATTGTCCTTTAGATGAGGAAGATAAGGAGAGAGAGAGGGCGACAGAAGGGGAGAAATCAGGATATATGGATCCTGCTATGGTCTCTATAGAACAGTGAGTACCATAAAGATGAGATGAGGGACATAAAGATGAAAAGGTTAAGAAGGAAAGACTGCTGTTGATTCAAATTTGGTTAATCGCACTGCACCCAGTTCTGATTTGTTTGTCATATCTGATCTTTAGTACTGACTGTCTGCACTGTAATGTTGCAAGACCTGCTTGTTCAGAAAATGTAGTCAATATCTTGTATTTCTACGTAATGGTAATGACTTAAGCTTCAGCACAATGACAACAGTTTCTACAACAAATGAGAGTGTCATTGTAGAAAATATGCTTCTCTTCATGTCACAGGCTTTCCTGTAGCTCAGTGGTTAGAGCATGGCACTAGCAATGCCAAGGTCATGGGTTCGATCCCAGGGATTGCACATACTCGGATACAAATGTATAGAATAATGCAATGTAAGTCGCTTTGGATAAAAGCGTCTGCCAAATGCATAAATGTAAATGTAAATGTAATGTCTGTCCTGAACTCAGGAGGTGCTACATAAGCTTGGAGGCATTACTGTAGTTTACAGATGAATGCGTAAGTTGTGTCTGAAACTAAGCACTTATTCATTACATAGTGGATGCCACATAGTTCACTATAAGAAAAGAGTGAGCAAACATGAGTGAATTTGGACATTTACTGAGCATTTTGTATGACATTACATACACGTTGCACCCTAAATTACTATAACTACTTTAGATCCAATCATTTAAGGCTGAAGAACTTTTCCAAAAATTAGATTTTAAACTACATGTGGTGTGGTTTCGGTTGTGCTTTCATGTGTTTCATGGATTTTTCATGTTTTTCTTTACCCAAAAATCAATTTTGCGCTACCTGTCTGAACAAAGCTGTTGGGTTTTTTTCTGTATAGTTGTGATGTGGCATGTGGGACAAAATAGAGCGGTCAAACAGACTTTTGGTTTGATTTGGACCCAACAAAACATCATTTTAGACAGACAATGACAGTTGTTGGGCCAAATGTCCTTGACCTAGATACAAAATAGAATTCCTTGACTGCACAGTTTAATGGAGGCCATAATGTGTGCCTGAAATGGCCGCTAGTGTTGAATGATGAATGCTGAATCACCGAATGCACGTTTGCAGACTGAAGAACAGTGAGTGTATCATGGATGAGGGGAATGGGCGTCTTACAGAGGTCACCTTAGATCGGGTCGCTATGGAGATGACCCCGCCCCCCATCACCTTGCCAACAACCACAGAGGCCAGTGAGAAAGACGTCGAGATGGAGCGCTCCAGTGAGGTTTGTGTGTGTAGCCATGTCCACATTACCTTGCCCATTATGCTCTAGTGTTACATAATCCATATGTGTTCTGAAGCGTGAACGCCTTTGTAGCAAAGGCAGTTACATTGGCCTGAGTCCACAACTATGTTTAATAACCTCTCACTTTCATTTTTCCTCTGGTTTTGTCCCTCTTTCTCAGACACTCTTAGTGGAGCAATCTGTGCCTCCAAAGAGGCGAGGTCGCAAACGGCAACTGATCTTCGCCGACCAAAACACACAGATATCCCAGGATGCAATGCGACAACAAATCAACAACCCTCTGATTGAAACCCAATCTCTGGTGGGAGCTCTGTGATAGATAACTAATCTAATCAGTAGTGCTGGAAATCTTTATGCACCTCATGATTTAATTTGATGCAGTTTGAGGGAGCCGTGATGTAATTACAAAAACTATTCTTGATGCATCTCAATTTTTTATTAACAGCATATGGGTGCAAATTTTTAAGGAGTTAAAGTGGCTTTCTGGCTTTCTCATAAAAGCCATACTACATGCTCTAACTGCCAATAGAGATTCAATTTTGGCAATTTTCAGCATTATTTACTCCAGTCTTCAGTGTCACATGATCCTTCAGGAATCATGCTGAATTCTTATTATGATCAATGTTGAAAACAGTTGTGCTGCTGTATAAAATTATTAAAGGGTTTGTTCAACCAAAATTTAAAAATTCTGTCATTAATTACTCACCCTCATGTCGTTCCAAGCTTGTAAGACTTTCGTTCATCTTCGGAACACAAATTAAGATATTTTTGATGAAATGTGAGAGCTTTCTGTCCCTATATAGACAGCTACACAACTGACACACTTCAAAAAAAGTTCATAAACAGATCGTAAAACTAATCCATAATGAATTGAGCGGTTTAGTCCAAATTTTCTGAAGAGACACGATCGTTTTATATGATGAACAGTTTTAATTTAGGCTTTTATTCACATTTAAACATTCATCAACTCTCACATCAGTTGTTGTAAACAGAAGCTCAAGCATGTTTGCTTGACGTGTGAGAACCAATGAGGGTTTATTCTTAGTTTACACAGCGCGTTTGAGCTTCGGGAAGAGGTTTGTTCTCGCGAGTCAAGCAGGTTAAGTCGAGCTTCTGTTTATGTTCGCTGATCAAAGTTTATATATTAATAAAAGCATAAATTAAATCTGTTCATCATATAAACTGATTGAGTCTCTTCATAAAATTTAGACTAAACCACTCAATTCATATGGATTAGTTTTGCAACCTCTTTATGAACTTTTTGAAGTGTCAAAGTGTCAGTTGCGTTGCTGTCTATGGAGGGACTGAAAGCTCTCAAATTTCATCAAAAAGATCTTAATTTGTGTTCCGAAGATGAACGTAAGTCTTAAGCCCGGAACACACCAAGTCGACGGCGACGAACTAGTGGCGACGAAAGCAGACTGCGGGGTTGGCTCACGTCGGCAGTATCTGGGTCTGACGCTCGACACCCGACAGCCAAGGAGCACGTCCGTTCTGTGCATGCGCAAGAAGAAATGCCTTTCCGTACCAGCAGTAGGTGGCAGTAGCTTTACAGCCAATCAGAATGATCAGATGGCCCAACTGACCGACGAGCTCCGACACCGATTCAACATGTTGAATTGGCCGAAAAAAAAGCAGACGAGGACCAACTTCAGCCAACAGTGTGGAACACACTGAGAAAACTTAGTCGGCCGACCGTCGGCTTGGTGTGTTCCGGGCTTTACAGGTGTGGAACGACATGAGGGGTAATTTAGGAGTAATTAATGCCTTTAACTTCTTTTAAAAAACTTACTGACCCTAAACTTTTAAACAGTAGTAATGTAATATTTTTAACCATATTAAATACACTATATTGCCAAAAGTATTGGGACACCCCTTCAAATCATTGAATTCAGGTTTTCCAATTACTTCCATGGCCACAGGTGTATAAAATCAAGCACCTAGGCATGCAGACTGCTTCTGCAAACATTTGTGAAAGAATGGGTCGCTCTCAGGAGCTCAGTGAATTCAAGCGTGGTACCGTGATAGGTTGCCACCTGTGCAATAAGTCCATTTGTGAAATTTCCTCACTACTAAATATTCCACGGTCAACTGTTAGTGGTATCATAACAAAGTGGAAGCAATTGGGAACTACAGCAACTCAGCCACGAAGTGGTAGGCCAAGTAAAATCAGAGTGGGGTCAGCACATACTGAGGCGCACAGTGCGCAGAAGTCGCCAACTTTCTGCAGAGTCAATAGCTACAGACCTCCAAACTTCATGTGGCCTCCAGATTAGCTCAATAACAGTGTGTAGAGAGCTTAATGGAATGGGTTTCCATGACCGAGCAGCTGCATCCAAGCCTTACATCACCAAGTGAAATGCAAAGCGTCAGATGCAGTGGTGTAAAGCACCCTGGAGTGACAAATCACGCTTCTCTGTCTGGCAATCCGATGGACAAGTCTGGGTTTGGCGTTTGCCAGGAGAACGGTACTTGCCTGACTGCATTGTGCCAAGTGTAAAGTTTGGTGGAGGGGGGATTATGGTGTGGGGTTGTTTTTCAGGGGTTGGGCTTGGCCCCTTAGTTCCGGTGAAAGGAACTCTTAATGCTTCAGCATACCAAGACATTTTGGACAAATTCATGCTCCCAACTTTGTGGGAACAGATTGGGGATGGCCCCTTCCTGTTCCAACATGACTGCACACCAGTGCATAAACCAAGGTCCATAAAGACATGGATGAGCGAGTTTGGTGTGGAGGAAATTGACTGGCCTGCACAGAGTCCTGACCTCAACCCGATAAAACACCTTTGGGATGAATTAGAGCGGAGACTGCGAGCATGGCCTTCTCGCCAACATCAGTGCCTGACCTCACAAATGCGCTTCTAGAAGAATGGTCAAAAATTCCTATAAACACACTCTTAAACCTTGTGGAAAGCCTTCCCAGAAGAGTTGAAGCTGTTATAGCTGCAAAGGGTGGACCAACAACCTATTAAACCCTACAGATTAAGAATGGGAAGTCATTAAAGTTCATGTGCACATAAAGGCAGGCGTCCCAAAAATTTTTGATCTTTTGATCTTCCAACCTTGTTATTCAGAAATGATTTGCTTATACGATTTTCTTTCTGTCCATCTGTCTCCATCTTTCTTTCTCATTTTTCCTTAGTCTGAAGTACTCCTAAGTATTCCTGCCTCTCGGAAGACATCAGCAGCAGTTCTGCTCAGCACACCGTGTAACGGTACGTTGTAACACACAGCACCTCTCATAAATTATATGCTTGCTCATTTATAAACTTGTTTTAAAGGATTAGTCCACTTTCAAATAAAAATTTCCTGATAATTTACTCAATTGCTGTCATCCAAGATGTCCGTGTCCTTCTTTCTTCAGTCAAAAAGAAATTAAGGTTTTTGATGAAAACATTCCAGGATTATTCTCCTTATAGTGGACTTCAATGGATGCCACTGTTGAAGGTCAAAATTACAGTTTCAGTGCAGCTTCAAAGGGCTTATCTATAAGCCTATATCTATAAGGGCAATAAAGGTCTTATCTAGCGAAACGATCTGTCATTTTCTAAAACAAAATACAACTGTATATGCTTTATAAACACAAATGATCACCTTGCAAGTGGTTCCACCATTCCGCCTTCCGTATTCTTCAAAAAGCTTACGCTGTATGTCCTACACCTTCCCTTTTCTACTTACGGAAAAAACAGAACTGGCGGCGCGTTCGTTCCCGAAAATTTTATTTGAAAGTGGACTAATCCTTAAATATCATTGGGCATAAAGTCATCAACAGCTCTAGAAAACTGATTTTTTTATTCCAATACTTATACAGCACAAATATTTATCAACTAAACAGGGAAACTACTGCATCAGCTCCTTTAACTCACACTGAAGAGTTTAACAAATCTGAATAATGAAACCACTGGACCATCAAATGGCTCAGCAGTTTCAGCAGGAGTCAGGAAGCACCCTTAAGGCCGATCTCACCAAGGACAGTAAAGATATAGTTCTAAAAAATATAAAAGAATAGCAGAGTCCACACCACAACAATGATAACGGCACAGAGAAACAATATCGTTAGAATCACTTTCAGAACAATTTTTTTTCCAGCTGATGAATAATAAAAAACATTGACAGCCAATCAGAATTCATCCTGCTTTAAAGAGCTTGAGCATAGGCAAGCGACATAACCACAGCGCACACTAAGAATAAACAGAACGATGTTGTGGTTTGGTGTGGACACTAATATAGTTATAGTTATCTTTATAGTTATTGTTCTTGGTGTGATCAGGCCTTTAGCCTTGTACATTCCACTCTTATAATGACTGACATGCCTCCGGTCCTTGCATTGCAGTGCTCATCCACCCTGACCTCCAGGAGCTATGGAAAAGCTGCAGCGTTTCTTCCACCCTCCCCCGTCACTCCAGGAAACGGCAGGCGCAGGAGGAGGGTGAGCTGTTGGAGATGGAGAAAGAAAGAGGAACAGAGAGGAGTCGGGAGTCTAGCAGAGAGGTGAAGAAGTCTTAGATTGCATATTTGGTAAACAGTCAGTAACAGCCACTGCAGTATCATTTGTTCACGCAACTTTTTTTAAACGACTTGCTTTAAAGGACCGTCGCACGCAACTTGAAAAAAGAAATGGCTACATCGTGGTCATTAGACGAGGTGCAGACTCGTTAGTAGCCGAGGAGCGGATCCATGGCAGTAGAGGCGGCGCAACTATAATGATCAGTCTATAATCCCACCCACTTTTAAGCGGTACTAAACTGAAGTGGAAAAGCAAACCGAAAGTAAAGTGAGCCGAGCCGAAGCAAACCGAGCTGAGCCGAGCCGTTCCACAAAGTGGAAAAGCGGCATTAGTTGTATTGAATGTGCACTTGAAGTATATTTCAAATCTTAAAGTATATTTGGTTACACTTTATTTTAAGGTGTCAGTATTACAGTGTAATTATACATTTAAAGGGTCATGAAACCCCAGAACAAATTTTTTGAGTTGTGAACAGATATGTATAGGCTGCACATCATTGAAAACACTAAAGGTACTCAATTTTATTTAAAAGTTAAAATTAGTTATTTTTGCATTTTTCTGAGCGATTTCCATCTTCCGGTTTGAAAAGCAAAGTCGGAGCAACTTCACAAAATCTGACGTCATCGTGTACTACCCGCAAGATCCGGAGTGCTGGTTGGCTCCAAGTATGGGCTGGTCGAACATGCTGACGTCAACAGTTTCTACATTTATTCATGACGAAAAGCTCATTCAATCCAATCACTGTGCTGTAGTTTGCATAAGATTATAATTGCGGTATTATGCATGATGAAGTATCACTTCTCTCACCTCGTTTCATTCAGAGACATTTCGTTGGTGTTCGTTTCCTCAGTGCTACAACACAAAAATGTGTTTTCCTCCGACGCAACCAGAGCAGAAGTTTGGATGCATGTGGTTTGTTTTGCTGTAATCTACCAGCACAAATGGGAAATATGTTCGCATGAGATCGGAGAATTCAAATGTCAAAAAAGTGCGGCTCATTCACCTCTGCCTGCTCTGCATTCAAACGCATGTTTGTATGTTGTATGTATGTTTCCCTCAGCACAGCAAGCACATGAGTGTTGTTTTGTTTTTTGCCCACGACGCGGTCAGAACTGGAGTTTGAATACGAACACATGAAAAATACGATTGTTATGATATACAGTCGGAGCGCGCATATGATCGGTTTCAGCGCGGAGCTCGGCGTTGTGTTTAATAACATTAGCCACGTGGCTCATAGCTCATACAGAATAAAGTATCTGTGTTTAAAATTTTTATAGAAATATTTCACATATTCTATGCACCGAACATTAACCAGCACGGTGTATGCACACATATTTCATGAAGTTTTCTTCAAATGAATTATATGTGCAAACTCGACACTGATACAGTGGTGTAGCCTATCTGAACGCGACGACACGACTGATTTTGAGACTGCAGTGCTCGTAAGCAAAGTAGCCTATTATTAGCCCTATTAAATATTCTTTTGCATTTCTCCCTTGTGCTTGGGAGTTTGTTGTCAATTTCTCCGTGCTCATATATTAATATTCATTATTCTGTATAATGAGTGTGTTGTATGTCTGTGCTTCATTGGTTGTTCTCTCCCCTCTTCCCCCCCTCTACACTCCCACTTTTCCAGAGCTTTACATGCCCATTTTTACAAAGTTTTTTGAGCTTTGAGGTGTGAACGACCAGGGTAAAACAGGGGGGTTTCATGACCCTTTATACTGAGTAATGACAATTAACTACATATACTTACAATAGGGTTAGGGTTAGGATGAGGGTTTGGTTTAGGGCTAATTGCGTGTAATTATGCATAATTTCTAGTTATTACTACAGTAAATACATGTAACATATGTAACAATGACACTGTAAAATAAAGTGTTACCATATATTTTTTAAAAACTGTACAGAAATTATAATATTAATGAAATAAAATGCCACTTAAGCGTACTTAAAGACAGAAAACTTTCATGACTGTTTAACATACTGAAGTGCACTTTGTAATAATGTTTAATTAAAAGTTTTACTTTAATGTACATTTTAAAACATTGTTTTAATAATCTTTTGTCATACTTCAAAGAAGTACACTTAAAGAACATGTAAAGTACTTGATTTGTTATAACATTAACTGTTGTGTTATTCAGTATTACATTTAAACTTTATATGTTTTATCCCCTGGTTTCACAGACAAGGCTTAAGATAGTCTCAGACTAAAATGCATGTTTGAGCTGTTTTAACTGAAAACAACTTGTAGTGACATATCTTAAAATATGTCAGAGCCATTGTTTTGTCTCAAGATGTGATGAGTAATTTTATTTTCCAAGGCACGCTTATAAAAGATACTTAAATGTCCTAATTGACCTAATGCTTAATCCTGGCTTAATCTAAGCCCTGTCTGTGAAACCAGGCCTAAATGTTCTAAACTGCATCTTCATCATAACAAATATTAAATATATTTAAAGGGTTAGTTCACTTAAAAACGAAAATTATGTCATTTATTACTCACCCTCATGTTGTTCCACACCTGTAAGACCTTCGTTCATCTTTGGAACACAAATTAAGATATTTTTGATGAAATCCAATAGGTATATGACACGTCCATAGACAGCAATATAATCAACACTTTTTAAGGTCCAGAAAGGTACTAAAGACATCGTTAAAACAGTCGACGTGACTGCAGCGGTTCAACCTTATTTTTATGAAGCGACAAGAATACTTTTAATGAGTCACCGTTCTGATGTAGAACCTGGAGGTGCTGGACGTAAACAACGTATGAGAATAACACAGAAGAGAAGATATTGTTAAATATAGTCGTTATTTTTGTTTTGTTTTTGCTCACAAAAGTATTCTCGTCACTTCATAAAATTAAGTTTGAACCACTGTAGTCACGTCGACTGTTTTAACTGTCTTTAGTACCTTTCTGGACCTTGAAAGTGGTGATTCTATTGCTCAGAGCCGGCCCAAAGCCTAAGCGAACTAAGCAGCTGGGGGGCCCCCATAAGCATATGAAACGACAGCTTGATTTTTACAGCGCACAATCAGTTGAAGTTCTAGCGCCTCCATCCCAATAATACTGTACAACTCGACTTACATTCGCATTACATGATAATGCAGCAGTGGAGTTACACCCACGGGACACTGCACTTATTCACAATCACAAAGGTTCATTATTTGCATGTGCTTTAAAGCCTTGACGGTTAAACATTTAAATGTTCTGTTCTGACATGCGCTTTTTCTGAGCACATACACCCGAAGCGCGCCCACACTAAAAGCCTGTCAAACAGCGGCCAATTACTTCTGATTGCGCTAATACTGTCAAATACACACAAGATTTACATAAACACAGTTGTTTATGTCTAAAGTGAAAGTAATCATTTGAGAGAAAATTGTATGCTTGTCTTTTTGTTAGAGGCGTGCAGGTCTTTAATAACAGCAGCCTAATAGTAAACATGCTGCTGCTTGTCCTTAAGGAGATAGTTCACCCAAAAATTAAAATTCTGTCATTATTCACTCTTTCTCATGTTGTTCCAAACCTGTATTAATTTCTATCTGCTGAACATTTTGAAGAATGTGGGTAACCAGTTGCTGGTCCCCATTGACTTCATGGAAAAAATATACTATGGAAGTAACTGGTGACAAGCAACTGTTTTGTTGCCCACATTCTTCAAACTAACTTTTATGTTCAACAGAAGAAAGAAACTCATTCAGGTTTAAAACGACTTATTTTCATTTTTGGGTGAACTATTCCTTGAATTAATACATTTATTATTGTTATCTTGTCACAGGTCCATTTAATCTGTTCATTTTATGTCATTATTTAATATTGAGCGTTTTGTACATTTACATTTATTTTTTATATAAGAAGATACTGTTTATCTTAAGTTATTTTAAACGAGGTGTCCCCAAATGAAATTCTGCTTAGGGCCCCATAAAGGCTTGGGCTGGCCCTGATATTGCTGTCTATGGACGAGTCATATACCTCTCGAATTTCATCAAAAATAAAAACAAAATGTGTGCAACAACATGAGGGTGAGTAATTAATGACAGAATTTTCATTTTTGGGTGAACTACCCCTTTAAATACATGACAAACAAGTTTCCATAGTTTACCATAAATGCTTCGCAGTACATTCGGCAGTACACTTAAACCATACTAAAAAATANCCATTTAATCTGTTCATTTTATGTCATTATTTAATATTGAGCGTTTTGTACATTTACATTTATTTTTTATATAAGAAGATACTGTTTATCTTAAGTTATTTTAAACGAGGTGTCCCCAAATGAAATTCTGCTTAGGGCCCCATAAAGGCTTGGGCTGGCCCTGATATTGCTGTCTATGGACGAGTCATATACCTCTCGAATTTCATCAAAAATAAAAACAAAAAGTGTGCAACAACATGAGGGTGAGTAAATAATGACAGAATTTTCATTTTTGGGTGAACTAACCCTTTAAATACATGACAAACAAGTTTCCATAGTTTACCATAAATGCTTTGCAGTACATTCGGCAGTACACTTAAACCATACTAAAAAATAAAGTTAAAGGTGGTACAGAGGATCTTTTCGTCGACTGATTTTTTTTAAATAAGCGCATGCGTAAGAACAACCCCCCTCCTTCACAGCTCTTTTCGAGGGAACGCCTCCCAAAACTCGTGCACGAGTATTGGAACACGAGTGTTTACCACCGGCATTCGCTGTGTTATTAAGCCGGGCGCACATTTAACGACTAGCTAAAACATTCTAAGACTATGCTCAACATACAGCGATTGTTTCCTGCTCCTGAAGCAGATTTATATACTTTCACATGGAATTTGAACACCGACTGTAATCGCAGACTGAACGCAACTGGCTCTGACTGGACGCGTTTGAGCGCGATCAGTCAAAAGTATCAATTTACATTCATAATCGGCCTTACAATCGTTAACTTAAAAGCCGCACACACACTTAGTGGATTCAATATGTCGGACTCACCACAGGTAACTCATAATCTGCAGTTGTTACTCCTGTCTCCTGACAAAAACATTGCATGCGGCGCCTGTGGAGTGTGGAAAGTTACTGGAGCGCGCAGCCGCGCGTCTCTCACAAGGAACGTCATGGCAGTGATTGACAAGCCAGAGGGCCAATCCGCGCATGTCTCTCACAAGGAACGTCATGGCAGTGATTGACAAGCCAGAGGGCCAATCGTTTACGCGACGATCGCGTAAACGATTGGCTGATGTTTTAAAGGCCCTACCTCGTGCACAGATGATGTATATTAATAACATTCCTTTCAGTGCACCTAATAAATAGTCTTTTATCAGTTAGTAAAGACAGTTTCAAGTAATATTGCAAAAATGTATAAAACAAAACATCCTATTTAACACCTTTAACTATAAAATTACATAAGATAATAGTACATAATTAAGTTCTACTTATGTGGGTAGAAAAAGTACTCTGAAGCTAACTACATATAATAAAATATATTTTCACTTAATTTCGATTAATGTGATAAAGTGTCAGAAAACATTACATTAAGTTTGCACTTATTTCCGTAATAAGTATTGTATTTAAAAGTATGCTAAAGTGTACTTTTTCACAAGATTGTCTTTAACTCACTTCCCTTTCTGTGTGTTTTGTGAATGTTTAGGTGGTCAGGCAGTCTGGCGAGGCTGCTCTGCTTCTATCTGAGCTCTCAGGTGACAACCAAATGCTCCACTTTTTTATAATTAAATCAATGTGGTTTCAGTGTGAAGTCTGTTTTTTTTTGTGATGTATAAGACAGTGTCCAATTACTTTTTGATTTACTTTAACCTCTATGCTCATAGTACCATCAGTTACCAAATATCCCAACAAGGACAGTCAAATCTGATTTTTTTTATTTTATTTTTTTTTACTTTTACTTTTTGGTCCACATGAAGAAAACAGCCTATAAATCATACTAATTAAAAAAAAATTGAATGTAAAAGGCCTTTAATGAGGCCTATTTAGGGGTAGAGTTAGGGTTAGGGGATAGAATATACAGTTTATACAGTATAAAAATAATTATGTATATGGAAAGACATTGAAAATCCAGCATGTGTATATGTGTTTGTCCAGTTGGTTCAGATGTGCCGCTGGATCTGTCTAAAGGAGACAAGTCTCAGAGTGACATCATCACTCCCACCCGCAGATGGTGAGAAGTTACAAAAGGAAAAACAATGCATAAAAATAGAGATAGTTACTAAACACTAAATGTCAGAGCATGTGTCATATTGAAGACAGCAGTTTCATGCGATCTTACTGGCACATACACACATTGTCAGCCTGAAATCCTGTGAAATAAACATTATGTACATAGGTCTCCTATAGAAGAGGCTCCTGTTTCTATGGAGGTGATATTAGAGGAGCATGTTGAACTGCCACAGGGAGAGACGGAGCCTGAGATGAGTGACATCACCACCGCTGACTTGCTCAGGTTCACTTAGTAGCTGAACACGTTTTTGTGTGCATATATATTATCTGGTGTCATCCAGAACTCCATTAGATCTTTTTCAGTCATTCTTTCTGTCATACAGGCTGACCATTGGCTTCATCAAGCGCTTTGGAAAGGTCTCCTTTCACTCACTGCTGCCTCCAGAGGCCGAGCGCAGCACTACAGCTCATCTGTTCTACAAAATACTGGGTAAGACATTAAGATACTATTGGTGTTTGCTTTTTACTGTCTCTAAGTATGTATATGACATATGATCTGTTTGTTCTACAGAGCTGCTCTGTGGTCTGAAGTTAAGTGTATGTCAGACTGAACCGTTTGGAGACATCTCCATCACCATGAACCGCTGAACACACACACCCAAGTGCAAACAGCAAGTTGAAGCTGTTAAATTGTTGTACACTTTTGCTGAGCACAAACTATTTTATGCTGAAATATATTAAGCCAGTTTAGAGGCTAGTTTAAATGCTAAGATTGTTATCTTGTATTCATAAAGAGAAATTTAGAAATACATAATATTTGATGATTATGAATAATTGGTTACTATTATTTTAATGTAAATTAACTAACATAGCAGTTGCATGGTCAGCAATAGTGTTCTTTTAAAATGACGTTTTTATTATAACTTTTTTTGTGATTTTTTTATGATGTTTTTATGAAGTTGATGTTTTTTATGAATTTTTATGAAGTTTAATGTTTCATGTTTTAATATATAACTTTAATCTTTTTAATCTCTCAAGATATTGTTTGCAATGGGCCTTGTGAAGTTTTTAGATGTTCTCAAGTTATGGAAGAAATTTGTTGAATGATTTATACAGAATTTGTCTCAATGCTAATTTTAATATAATAAATGCATTAAAAAGTTAATAAAATTATTGTTTGTGTATATTTGCTGTGAAAAAAATATAAGAATTTGATGTCTGCTGTAAAATTATGTTCTACATTGATTCATCCGTCACATACAAATTACTGTTCTTACAGACCTATTACTATAGTCAAGTCACCTTTATTTATAGAGCTTTATACAATACAGGTTGTTTCAAATCAGCTTTATAGTGATAAACAGAAAAATAATGATTCAGTGATGCAAACAGAATTCATTTCTGCTAAAGCAGTTCTAAAAAGAATGGTAAAAAAAGAGACAATAGTAAACCGTTGTTCAGTTGAAATGAGTTCAGTGTTGATTTAGTTTGGTTCAATAACTGTAAAGTTTGTCAATTATGGAATGAGTTCAATTGATCTATAAAGCAGCTCTAAAGAAAACCGTGATGTCATCACCCAGTTCAGTTCTCATCCAATACTGTCAGTGCAGTCAAGTCAATAATATACACCGATCAGGCATAGCATTATGACCACTGACAGGTGAAGTGAATAACACTGATTATCCTCATCACGGCACCTGTTAGTGGGTGGGATATATTAGGCAGCAACTGAACATTTTGTCCTCAAAGTTTGTGTTAAAATCAGGAAAAATGGATTTGAGCGAGTTTGACAAGGGCCTTGTGATGCCTAGATGACTGGGTCAGAGCATCTCCAAAACTGCAGCTCTTGTGGGGTGTTCCCGGTCTGCAGTGTTCAGTATCTATCAAAAGTGGTCCAAGGAAGGAACAGTGGTGAACCGGCGACAGGGTCATGGGTGGCCAAGGCTCATTGATGCACGTGGGGAGACGAGCTACTGTAGCTCAAATTGCTCAAGAAGTTATTGCTGGTTCTGATAGAAAGGTGTCAGAATACACAGTGCATCGCAGTTTGTTGCGTATGGGGCTGCATAGCCACAGACCAGCCAGGGTGCCCATGCTGACCCCTGTCCACTGCCGAAAGCGCCAACACTGGGCACGTCAGCATCAGAACTGGACCACGGAGCAATGGAAGAACGTGGCCTGGTCTGATGAATCATGGCACCAGGATGCACTATGGGAAGAAGGCAAGCCGGCGGAGGCAGTGTGATGCTTTGGCCAATGTCCTGCTGGGAAACCTTGGGTCCTGCCATCCATGTGGATGTTACTTTGACACGTACCACCTACCTAAGCATTGTTGCAGACCATGTACACCCTTTCATGGAAACGGTATTCCCTGGTGGCTCTGGCCTCTTTCAGCGGGATAATGCGCCCTGCCACAAAGCAAAAATGGTTCAGGAATGGTTTGAGGAGCACAACAATGAGTTTGAGGTTTAGACTTGGCTTCCAATTTCCCCAGATCTCAATCCAATCGAGCATCTGTGGGATGTGCTAAACAAACAAGTCAGATCCATGGAGGCCCCACCTCGCAACTTACAGGACCTGCTGCTAACATCTTGGTCCCAGATACCACAGCACACCTTCAGGGGTCTAGTGGAGTCCATGCATTTTGTTGCGCATCAGCTGTGATAAACAGACATCCACTCTCGCATTGCGTGTGTAACGGTGGCCAGATAGTGAGAGTTGTGCAGGTAAACCACTGCACACTGACGGCCACTAGAGAATGCAGTGCTTAGCATCATTGTTAGTGCACTCGCCGCGCCTGCCAGCAGCGAACAGGCCTGGTCTGACTGACTCAGAGCAGAGTGGTCAGGGTGCATTTTGGAGGCGGAGCAATGAAGAGAGGGGTGAGTTTGCTTGGGTTAATTACAAATGTAAAAAATGTCCAACAGCGTTTTTGAAAATCTACTGATCCCACCTTTAATTCTATCCAACTTTGAATGGAGCCAGATTCAAATGCGAAAGGTCTGGAAATTAAAAATTAGGTAAAACAAAAAAATGTAAGATATATATGGTTGAATAACATGCATTTACAAAATAGATAAGGGGAATTTCCATTTCCTGATGACTTTAAAATCCCCATGAAATAAAAATTGAAGTTTTTTGGCTTTTAGTATCAATAAGTTAGTTTTACTGTTATCTATAAGCTAGCATGCCCCAAAACAATGACAAAATTCGCATTTAGAAGATATAAGCATTCAAAACGTAGTTTCTTACTTCCGCCAATATGGATCAATGATTGATGACATCACCCTGCACTTCAGCTTATTAGATTTTCTTTCTAATCAAATGCTCCCTATAATATACAGCATCCTGCCCCCAAATAGATGCTGAAGCTGAAATCGGTCACTTGTTCACACATTTACTATTTTCTACATAGTGGAATGGCACATAGTACACTATACAGGGGACAGGGAACGACTCGGTGTAAATATGATTTCCATTGAGGCGAATGAAGTCTGGTTTCACATTACACCGAATTTACACAGGGCGTCGGAGTCAACGCTTGACGGAGTTCGTGTCTTAAGCTTGGTGCTGACACAACCATCATAGCCAATCACATTACTTTCTGGTGTTGCATGAACCCAATTGGCTAGCGTCCGTGCTAAGGCAATCTGATTGGCTAACGCCTGCTTTGATGCTTGAAAAGCTGTGAAATTGACCAACTTCTGCTGCGAGCAACGTGAGTGAAGCGTCGCAATGGAACCCACAATTCAGTTCGGCAACGCATGACATCACCCATTTAAAGTAAATGCGAAGCGTTTACGCCGACGTACCATTTGAATGCAGAGTCCAGAGAAACGAGAGCACAGAGCAACGAAACGGTTAAAGATTAAGAGGAAACTGGCTGCGGCTTTACCGAGCTTAACGGCTCTGGCTGAGCTGTGATATAAACAAATCACTATTGGCTCTTTAAAAAAAAAAAAAAAAAGGAGAGGAGCAGTTCGATATGTCCCGCCCTATCTTCCTGTTCCAATGAAAATGACGTCAACGCATTGAATAACGCTGCACGTTTCAATGCACTTCAGTGGGCCTTTAAATGGTAGAGGAAGTGAAATTCAAATACCCCTATCAGTTTTAGTCCATAGGGGGCAGTGTAGGACCAGTGTATCAATTAACCCTCCCAGCAGAAATCCCTTTGTTGTGCCTTGTTGACAATGATCTCATACAGGTCATGATCTCATGCCTGACTTACCTCACACTGTTAAACTAGAGTCATGAAGCAGTTCTCACAAATGTAACACCAGCCAGAAACAACGACAGACAACCAGCAGCCCACCGGGCACAATAAAACCCATGCCAACATTGCTGTTGCACTGATTACGAAATGAGAAGTGTGATGTATGCAAAACAGACATATATGGTTAAGCAATATTTAGCATATAGATGAAGAGTCACGGTAAAACTATGAACGATCAACAACAGCTTCACACCGTCCTCAGACAACCGCTATCCCACCCCATTGCACAGATGCTGTGAATTTCAAAAGTGCTGTGAGGAATATTCAATATCTGGCCTGCTCATGGTCAAGGGATCCCCAATCAGATGTTTACGTTACCCGTCTTAAGTGGCTACATATTGACTTTTAAGAATATGACATCACAATTGAGAGTGAAATCATGATTTATGTAAAATGGTGTAAAATACTCATTGACAGGACAGAGACGTTTAAATTTAGAGCAGTATTTACTGTTGTGGCACTTGATGAGCACAGCATACTGGAATGTTGCGTATCCTAATCAGCTTGTATTACTGGACAAAAGAGGACAGAAGTTCATAGGCCAAGCTGAAGGAGCAGGATCCTGCATTACTGTAATGCGTGCCACACGATCATGAACATGCAGAGTTATGAGGGTGACATGTTTTCCGAAGGCATTAAAATGTGGCACTTTGCCGTAAGGACACAGTAAATCGCTCAGTTCTAGTAATCACCTGTCAGACAGAAAAACAAAACAAAACTGCACGCTTAGAATGTAGTTGTGTTAGGATCACTTTAGTTAATTATTTTCCAAACAGAGCAACTATCAAACTGAAAAGTACTTTTGACCCCACCATATAAGACCAACTTAAAATAATGATTCTCCAGCACTTAGTACCTGTTTGTTGTTAAAGGAATTGTGAAAACAGTGACATCTTTACATATAAATTGCTGTGCCATTTAACAAGCTTCTTAAAATATCTGTGTACCGAAGTTGGTTGGTTAGTTTTAGTGTTTAATTTAAATTTAATTTGTCATAGGCAAAGGCTACTAAGTTAAGTAGTTGGTTAGTTTTTTTTTTTTTTGAGTTTGAATAAATGTAATCCCAAATAAGTTAACCAACCAACCAAATTTGGTGAAAAATTTCATGAAGAAAACCCCCCTCTGATTTACTTGAGTGAGTGAGTCTGTTGGTTGGTTAGCTATAGTATTTAGAGCGAATTGTAATACAGAGAAGACCGAATGTGTTAGATAGATTTGTATAATGATTCTTCATGCTCTCTGAACCATTCTTTCACAATTTTAACCCTGGTGAATCTTGACATTGTCATCCTGGAATATGGCGATGATGTGTCTTCCTACATGATTGTTTAAGAAATGAAAAGCTACATATCCATCTTTAAGGGTTAAAAGAACCATTGCCAAACATATAACATGCTAGAAACATAATAATCACTGTAATAATGATTAATTCATAAATTCTTATGTATTTGCCTATTAAAGTCCCAACAGAGACTTTTTTTTTGGCCGGGCAGTGTGTATATACCCATTTTAGCTGTGTTTTTTGCATAACCAACAAATTACTATTTGATGTTCGGAGCAATTTTGCTGGAGTATATTTATTCAACAAATTAGAAAGGTATATTGGGGCAATCCCATGAAGACATTTAAAAACTAATAAGAGGATCTTCAATTCAATTCTGAATGGCCACGGAGCAATATATGTTGTGGAGCAATACATGTTCTCCATGTAGAAAGTTCTGTGGCATCCAAAATGTAATGCTCTCTATGCAGTCCAGTATAGGGTGGAAATTGAATTGTGGGCATCTGGTGCAAGTGAAAGATAGAGTTGCATATCATCTGCATACTGGTGAAATAAAATATTTTACGGATTCATTACAGCAGCTAAAGGAAGCATGTATATGTTAAATAATAGAGGACCCAAAATTGAGCCTTGAGGAACACCGCAAAAATTATGTTCCGCCCAGTTTAACATAGTATTCCCTGTTGCTTAAGTAGGATCTGAACCAAGGTCTGAAGTAGGTCGAGTAGAATCTCATGATCAACGGTGTCAAAAGCAGCACTCAGATCTAAAAGAACTGCCAAAAGCAGCACTCAGATCTAAAAGAACAAGGATTGCTAAGTTTCCCAAGAGTCCCGAATAACTTGATATAAATAAGATCATTTAAAACCGTAATCAAGGCTGTTTCTGTGCTGTGGTTTGCCCGGAAGCCAGACTGAAATGTCTCATTAAGTGTATTGGCATTGAGATAGTTATTAACCTGTATGGGTAATATTTTTTTCAATTATTTTTACCAAGAAATGGTACATGAGAGATTGGTCTGTAGTCACTAAACAAGATTACATTTCTTTAGCAGGGGCCTATCAATTGCAGTTTTGAAAATTATTGGAAAAACTCCTTGCTGAAGCGAATGATTAATGATATTCAGGATATCTAGTAATAAGCAGTTCATAACCATTTTGAGAAATTTAGTGGGTAATGGGTCAAGAGAGCAGCTAGAGAAATTCATATGTGATATGACATGTGTAAGAGCAAAATTGAATGGGTAACCCCACAATTTAGTTGGTTGGTTTGTTCAAATATAATAAAGTGAAGCCCCAATTTGTTATCAAGCTAGTTTTAGTTAGTTAGTTACTTAGATAGATCAAATTAATATCAATGTTGTTTTTTAAATTAATAATGGGTGCAACATTGAATTGGAAACCCCACAATTTTAGCTGTTTGGTTTGTTCAAATATAATAAAGTGAAGCCCTAATGTGTTATCAAGCTAGTTTTATAATATCATTAATATCAATATTGTTTTTACATTAAAGTTGGGTATGGGGAAACCTCACAGTGTAAAGAAACTCTACGGACTGAACACGTCACCGTTTTTACAAATTTGTGTTTTTGTAGTTTACACGGAGACGATGAAGCTATCATTTTTAAAAACTTGCACTCTGAAACCCGTTTTCAAAAGTTTGCATTTTCAGGCCCCCAAAATGCTGTTGTAGTGTAAATGAATGGCCAAAAAACGCATAAAAAGTTTCCTGTATTTAGAAGAAAATTGTGTCGCGTAAACGGCCCCTAAAACCATAAATAAAATCAGCCAATACAGGCAATTTACCATAGTAAACATAAGTAATTAGTTACTTAGATTGATCATAACATTACTATCAATATTGTTTTTTAAATTAATATTGGGTGCAACATTGAATTGGAAACCCCACTAATTTAGCTGTTTGGTTTGTTCAAATATAATAAAGTGAAGCCCTAATGCGTTATCAAGCTAGTTTTATAATATCAATATTGTTTTTACATTAAAATTGGGTGTGGGGAAACCTCACAGATTTATTTTTTTTAATATTTGGTGCAAAATTTCATGAAGTAAAACCCCCTACAAACTTAGCTGGTTTGTGCGTTTTTTTAATAAAGTGAACCCCCCTTAGTTAAATAATATCACTAATACCAATATTGTTTTTTTTTTATAAATAAAACACCAGGAACAACATTTAGTTAGTCGTTGAGTTATTTTTATTTACTGGTGCAAATTTTCATAAAGGCATTAAGCAAGCCTAGTTAGATGCTAGTTAGTTGGTTCACAGACTAAACTTAAGTAGCACACGCACACATTGGGAAGGAGAAATATGATTTAATAATATAAACAACTCTCCATACTGTAATTTGTCAGCCTCTGACAGACTAATAAAGCTCACACATCAGCGCCACATTACACACATTCACACAGACCATTTAAATCTCCACTGGACTTCTGAATATTCTCAGAGTGTCACAGAGCCTAAACACAACAGCAGAGAGAGAAGCACCTGGGAAGACTTGTCTACATCTAGTTTGATTGGATCTCAAATTTGGAGAACATCAGCTGATTTGAGGAGATCAGGGTTATCATTTCAACCAGAAAGGAATCAAAGGAATCAACGCAATGATCATAGACGAAAGGAAAGAAAACAAACAGCTGCCAGTTAAAGACACCAGTGTCAAGCTGGCAGGCCAAGAAAAGAATCCAGAGGTTCAGCATGGGGCCCATCCCCGGGAGAAGCAGGTGAATGGTGATGGCCCCTTAGACTCCCCCACCAATGACAAAACGGTGCGAGCCGAGCTAGACTGGACGGTTCCCATGTGTGTGCACCTGCCCATTGAAGTTCTGAGCCCTGACCAGGCATTTCCGTTTCTGAACACTACACTTGCTGACCTGGGCATCGAGGAGTGAGTTCAAACTTACAGACCCATTGGTATGTTTTCAATTTTGGGTGACATATTCTGTTAATATCTTGTTATCTCCGCATGTACCCAGATCAGCAGTGAAGGAACGTGTGGTGTGGGTGGACACTAAGCGCACACGGGTGAAGGGGAAGTCTGGGAAGCTGAAGAAGGAGAAGGAGGTGACCGTTCTGGAGGTGCGTGTGAAAGCGCAGCACCCTGGAGAGCGTCAGAGTCAGGAGATTCTCTACAGCACCGAGTCCCACACCGATCGCTCCTTCTGCAGAAGCGGGGTGGACATCCTCCCGTGGAGACACACACAACCAGGTAGGGACATGGAGGAGCTAAACCAGTTTTAACTGGAAGACAACATTTAATTTTACACTTTTGTTGGTTTAAATGAGAGGATAAAGCTAATATTCCCAGGCAGGGTAATTATAGTTAACTAAGGGTACGTTTACACGACAATGATGTATTAAAAATTGAAAAGTTTTTCATTCGCATTTTTCGCATACAGGCAACAGCGTTGTCAAAATGATCCCCGTTCACATGGATTCGCGAAAACAACAAAAATGCTGTATTATGCTGCCAGGCCAGTAGTTGGCGATGCCACTTTGTAAAGAAACTCTATGGACGTCACCGTTTTAACAAATTTGTGTTTTTGTAGTTTACACGGAGACAATAAAGCTATCATTTTTAAAAACTTGCACTCTGAAACCCGTTTTCAAAAGTTTGCGTTTTCAGGCCCACAAAATGCTGTTGTAGTGTAAATGAATGGCCAAAACCCATAAAACGTTTCCTGTATTTAGAAGAAAATGGTGTCGTGTAAACAGCCCCTAAAACCATAAATTCAGCCAATACAGGCAATTTACCATAGTAAACATATGGTTTTTAAAGCTTTTCAAGTTATAGTGCCACCTATGGTCTGATCTCCATAAAAGTTTGCATGCTTGTTTAGAATCAAATGCTCACCTATTTAGGATTTATAGGCTTTTGAGTATATTTTGCCATGCCCCTTTTCTAAAAGACCGTGTTATAGGGAACCAAAGGGAAAAGTTCAACTTTTTTTTTTTTTTGATAATTATTGATCTAGACCAGGGGTGCCCAACCCTGTTCCTGGAGATCTACCTTCCAGCAGAGTTCAGCTCCAGCCCTGTTCAACACACCTGTCTGTAATTATCAAGTGCTCCTGAAGATCTTAATTACCTGATTCAGGTGTGTTTTATCATCATGGTTGGAGCTAAACTTTACAGGTAGGTAGACCTCCAGGAACAGGGTTGGGCACCCCTGATCTAGATAGTAAAGAGAATTGTACTGCACTAGTTTGGTTCCGTTCGGGTGAAAAACCTAGGACTAGTTCGCAAAAGTAGGTTTTTTACATAACTGTGAATATTTAATGAACGATTTGATTGACAGTGGTTCTTGAGGCAAAGTTGTTCAGCGTGAGGAGATATCAAATCACATAAATATTGTGTGTATGTGTGATTACAGAGGCGTAAAACTTGTTAGCGCCATCTAGTGGCTGATTTCTTTCAAAATTCTTACAGACCTCTTGGACCATGAGTCGAACATGTCCACTGAGTTTCGTTCAGATCAGCCTCCGTTAACCTTGTCCAATGGCCGATGGCGGCCATGTTTTTCGAGATACGCCAATGTCCTTCTAGACAATCAAGGTTCCTTGGACCAAGACACTATCCCTGCGTTCCATTCGGAAGGGCTCATCCCTATGCCCTAATCCCTTCAGAGGGTTTACATTTACATTTACATTTATGCATTTGGCAGACGCTTTTATCCAAAGCGACTTACATTGCATTATACTATACATTTGTATCTTGAGTATGTGCAATCCCTGGGATCGAACCCATGACCTTGGCATTGCTAGTGCCATGCTCTAACCACTGAGCTACAGGAAAGATGTACCCTCCGGAGTGAGAGCTTCGAAGGGATGAAGGGTGTAGGGGTCAAAAAAACTCTTTTTTTGGAAACGCACTTCAGCGTCATCTTAAGGAGACAATCAAAGAGTAGAAGATTGTGCAAGCTGCGCCATTTGTTTAACGTTAGTTTATTTATTTATTTTCGGTTTATCGCACCATGTATATTGTGCCTATGTATTTTAAACATTTGAATGGACTGATAAAGGGAGCTATAAAGTATTTTTGTTGAAGTACAATGTCATTTTGACCATAATAATGTACCAAATCTAATCGTATAAATATTACAGTAGTATAGAAAAATACTATACATACATGTATAGGTAAAATCGAACTCCTAACCTCCTGTACCCATTCTGTGACGTCAAACAACTTCCCTGTGCAAAGGATCATGTGGGCCCGAAGTGTCCATCAGTTGTACCCTTCGAAATCCTTCATTCCGAAGGGCCCTTTGAAGTGGCCAGTTTTGAGCACTTCGGTTTGGAACGACCCTTCAATATGGCGGCCATGATTATTTTCACTCCGAAGTGCCCTTCAGAGGGCGATATATCCCGTTTGGAACGCACTGTATATGCCAAATCTCAAGTCAATCAGACTACAGGTTTCCTAGTTATAGCTTTTTTTCATGTTATAGCGCCACCAAGTGTCCATTCGCAATTGACCACAGACTGAACCCATACACAAGTATACCGAGTTTGGTGAAAATCTCTCATTCCATTCAAGAGTTTTTAGTAAAAGTGGCGCAGCCCATTTCAAAGGTTTTGGTGCCCCTTAGAAACATGAATCAATTTCAAAACTAAGTAGAAAGACTTTTTCAAAAAACAAAAACTAATAAAACTGACAAGAGCAAATAATGAAATTACTAAAAAATTTAATTACAATTAAAAATATAAAAATAAAAGCCAATTCAAATTATTTATAAATACTATAATAGTATAAAAATAATAATAATAAAAAAAAAACTTCAGTAAAGTTCAGTAAAGATGTTTGCTGGATTTTACAGCAGTGTTTCAGTTGAAACCTCATTAAGACGATGGTTTTTCCAATGGCTTTTGGCTGCTCAGATTGATTTGTTCTGGCATGTGGGTAACAGTTTAATTAAATAAATCTTTCTGAGAAATCACTTTAAGTAATAGACTTCTGGCACATGAAATCTGCAAAATACACACAAAAATCAACATTAACACTGCATAGTCAAGAAAGGGGAACCAAGTACATTAAGACCCAATTAAATGTATCCAAACAGATTCCACTGTATATTGTTGTTGTGGACTTCTATTGCACAAATGCTTCATCTCCAGACTTAATTACAACTGGTAATACTAAGCAAATTTTATCAGCATGTTTTTCAGTCTGTCGGTTTCCATTAGGCCAGTGTCAGAGCTTGCAGTAATATAACGCTCCATTCCTGACAGTTAGCTAACAGATGACATCTGCAGATCAGTGAGGTGAGCTAACATAACGCTCGTGGCTGCTGAGTAAGTGTGTTTGGTATTCGTACGCTCAGCACTCTCTCCTGCGTGTTTGTTGAGCGTTTGATGTTCGCTTTCTCCCTCAACGCACCTCTTTGCAAACCTCAAAGTCTTCTGGGTTTGTGTGTAGAATTTTTGTCTGAAAAATAACCTACTATATAAACATGGCATTGAATATTCTTGTGTTCCCCCCTCCCAGCTGAAAATGAACTCCAGCCGGTGGAAATGACTCTGGCCTTGGACACAGTGTCAGAGTCCAAGTCCAAATGGCAGAAGACAGAAGAAAAACGAGACTTGCCAAAGGGGGAGTGAGTGGAAGACGTTTGACAGCTAGGCTAAAGCAATCTAACACCTCAGATGACAGAAGACTATTCCCATTTCAGGTTCTGGATGTTTTAAACTTGTGCACAACAGTCTAAATTTGATGTGCTACGCTGCAAGTGAAGGTTTCTTCTTTTTAATTATTTTAGGTGGCAGTATAACTGAAGTTTTATGGGTAATATTCTATAAAAAGAGGTTTCAATCTCTTGCTATTTTTGTATTTTAGAATAATCAGCATAAATTTAATCAAAGACAGCTTTACCTACAGAAACAAAAAAGAAATTAATACTTTTAATAAGCATTGATGAATTCAATTGATCAGAAGTGACAGTAAAAACATTTATACTGTAACAAAAAAATTTCCATTTCAAATAAAAGCTGTTCTTTTTAACTTTCTATTCAAAGAATCCAGGAAAAAATGTATCATGGTTTTTATAAAAATATTAAGCTGTTTTCAACATTGATTATAATAATAAGAATTTTTTTTTTGAGCACCAAATCAGCATATTATAATGATTTCTGAGGGATCGTGTGACACCGAAGACTGGAATTATAGGTGCGTTCAAGATTCTGGCTTGTAAAAAGTGTTCACGTCCTCGTACAGCTCGTAATTACAGCTTGTAGGATGGGAGTTTTCTGAAAGCTCCCATGTGTACCACCTGACCGCTGTAGATTAATTTAGGCGTTGATAGTGGTGCCATAGAAACACATAATTCCCAGTCCGAGGACGTGAACAGCTCCGAATATAACGACACATGTTGTCATCTCAAGATTCCAGTAAATACAAGGTGCCGTGAATGCAGCAAAAGATGCTGAAAATTCAGCTTTGCATCACAAGAATAAATTACATTTTAAAATATATTCAAATAGAAAACAGTGATTTAAAATTCTAATAATATTTCACAATATCAATGTTTTTACTGTATTTTTTTTTATCAAATAAATGCAGCCTTTAAAACCATTTTAAAAATCTTACCGACCCCAAACCTTTGAATGCTGTTTTGGTTTAATTTGTGATAAAAGGAAATTACTGATGCAATAGAGTTGAAATGTTCCAGAAATGAGGAATAAACTTATTCTGCAACATAAAACCCTGTACTTATAAACTGCATTTATCTATAATAATAAAAATGTGCTTTGTAAGAAACATGGTGGATTCTTAAACTAATTCTAGATAATAAGTTCAGCATATTCATGAAATATTGCCAGGACACACATACCAGAAATAAAGAAACAACAGTGAACAATTCATAGAAATATATTTCTTTCACTGCAAGGGCAATTCAAAGCTTCACACTCAAATATTAAGCCAGAATTTCATGGAATATTCAATATAGATGGGAAAGCATAAGATTCATTGAGACATACAGAAAAATAATAAATGAAAAGAAAAAGAACCTCTTAGTAAAACAAAATAAAATTGACAAGAAACATAAGTGAACTTAGCAATAAATTAAGAGAAAATAGTCTCAATGTCTCTGCTGCAATACAGAAAGCCGAGTACGCCAGTGAGCGCATGTTTTGCTAACTGAATCAGCCCATTTCTAACATAAAAAAACTATTATCAATTTGACTGGCTTTCACAAGAGCGGAAGGCCTTCTGAAAGGGGAGGGACTGGTTACCTAGAATAAGGGGCGGGTGCTACGATTGAGTGACAGCCATGGTCATTTTGTTTTTCTGTTCATCAGGAAGTGACATTACCGCATTTTCAAATTCCTGAGTGTGTTGCTGGGCTAGAGCTCTGAGCAGCATGAGCAGGCTGTTTTGTGTTTCTAAAAGAACAAACATGAGTGAATATAAAATGATGAAATCTGAATGTCATTTGTAATATAAAAATAAATCATTCTAATCACATAAACACTGTCTTACCATTATCAACATCCTTCATGCCCACCAGATGAGCGGCAGCAGATATTATTGGCCTGAGCTGACTAACAACCTGGAGCGAGAAATAAAACACAATCAGTCCATTGATAGGACAAAATTCAATGAGGAGCTGTGAGCGGAGCATGCTGGGAGTGAAAATGAGCTTTTACCAGCACAGGGCTGTGTGAGTAAAGGAAGGTCAGGCAGCTGTAGATGGTCTTGTTCTCCTCCATGTCCTCTTTCAGAGGGAGACGAGCCACTAGAGCAGGAAAGACCTGTGAGAAAAGGGTAAAAATGGGTATTATAATCTCATTTTTTTGTTGTATCACCCATAATTAAATTGCTCCTATTATGTTATATTAAAGATTCCTAATTTTGTTTTGGAGGTCACCTAAAAAAGGTTTACATGCATCCAACACTTTAATTTTTTCATAATACAAATTGCAGCCTCAATACTTTTCTCACAGTGACAAACTAAATTTCTGAAAGCCTACTCGGCTCTGATTTGTCAGATGGCCCAGTCTGCTGTGATTGGTCTACTGCTTACAGTGCGCTTCAAAAACGAAACACTATTACCATATCTGAATTTCAGCTTCAGATCTGGATTTCTCAGCACTTGTTTACACAATGATACGAACAGTAATGATGAAATCGGTTTTGGAACAACATGGAAGTGAGTTAGTGATGACAGAATTTTCATGTTTGTGTAAACTATCACTTTAATAGTAAAGACACTAAAATGAAGACAGAAATGACCTGCTCGAGTGGGACCCCCTCCACGTGGCTCATGATCATCCTGCACAGGGCAGCACACAGGTTGTCAATCACTCTCAGATCAGACTCTTTAGAGAGTAGGTTGGAGAAAAGGGAGAGCATCATTGGGTAATCACTGAACCACCAGGGTTAAGGTTCACAGAGCCAAGGAGATCAGAGAACAGGTACAAATGCACACAGGGATCTGTGAAGGATACGAGGCAACGATGGGTCCGGCAGCCTGTGCGAGAGATCCCAGTGCATACACACTGTTGTTGCGCACCTCTGCATCACTGTCCTTCACTCCAGCCACAAGCACCGGCAGCAGCCGATTGGACAGCCGGCCAGCAACCGCTCTGCCTCCAGCTACACCCGCCAATGAGTGCAGGGTTTCTCCAATCGTTCCAACAGAGAAGGAGCGGTCTGCCTCCGTGCACGAGGATTTCTAAAGAAAAATTTAATAAAAATAACAGGGTGATGCTAGAAATTGACGCATTCAATTTATTAAGGATTTAATTAACTATTTAGAAATGACTTTACCAATGATGATATGATAATGATTTAAAAAAAAAAAAATTATAAATATATATATATATATGAAAATATATATACACTACCATTCAAAAGTTTGGGTCAGTAACTGTTTTAAAGAAATTAACACTTTCATATAGCAAGGATGCATTAAATTGACATTTATAATGTTAGAAAATATTTCTATTTCTAACAAATACTGCTCTTTTTAAACGTACTATTAATCAAAGAATCATGGAAAAATGTATCACAGTTTCCGCAAAAATATTAAGCAGCACAACTGTTTTTAACATTGATAATAAATGTTTCTAGAGCAAAAATCAGCATATTAGAATGATTTCTGAAGGAACATGTGACACTGAAGACTGGAGTATTGATGCTGAAAACTCTGCTTTGCCATCACAGAAATAAAATTACATTTTTTTTTTTTAAATTACTTAATATTTCACAATATTACTGTTCAAATAAATGCAGCCATATATACTCGTATATCACTTTAATATACCGTAATTTACCTTAATTTAATTCAATCAGTGAAAGCTGAATGAGAGAATAAGAGACTCACAGCTTTGCTCATGATGAGGGGCAGCAGGTCATTAAGGTGAGGGTAGAACGTCTCAGCTGGAACAGCCGAGGCTAAAACGGGAATCCCTTCACCGGCAAACTCCTGCAGCATGGCATCATACTCCGCCTGAGACACAAACGCTCAATTATTCCACTCTGTCACAGCCATTTTAGGTTAATTATGTCATTGCTGACAGAAAACTGTGACTAAATTATAAAAACTGAAATGCTCTTAAACACCTGCTGCTCGTCATCGTCTGCTTCCTCCCCACCTACATCCTGACACACGGTCTGAATGAGAAAGAAAGAGAAAATAAGATCACAAGCATAAGAAATAACCAGCCACCCCCTTATGACTGCAGACTTATGTAACACACTGAAGAAGTGAGAATAAGCTGCTGTTTGAAGCCAGTCTGTGTCAGTGCTATAATTCATTTGATTACTTGAAACCAATTTTTCTGACAGTATAAGCCTTTTGCCTGGCTTAAAAGGATTTTCAGAGGATAATTATATACAGGTTTTTTTTACTGCCTTATAGACATTATTTTTTGGTTCTCAACACAAAATGACTTGATAAAATGATGTTAACTGTTGATCATGTTACTTCTAAACATGTTTTTGATCCTGTTTATCTAATGACAGTATATTATAAATGAAGTGGTTGTACTTTTATAAGTGTAAGGAGACTTTTAAATGTTTTTTTATACATACTTTATAATATTTTTCCTTAAATAATGTCTAGTAAATGTATGTATTTATACATGTAATAATTTTGAAGATATATATATATATATATACATATACATATATATATATACACACACACACACTCACCTAAAGGATTATTAGGATTATTAGTCAATTTCTCATTAATGCAATTATCTAATCAACCAATCACATGGCAGTTGCTTCAATGCATTTAGGGGTGTGGTCCTGGTCAAGACAATCTCCTGAACTCCAAACTGAATGTCAGAATGGGAAAGAAAGGTGATTTAAGCAATTTTAAGTGTGGCATGGTTGTTGGTGCCAGACGGGCCGGTCTGAGTATTTCACAATCTGCTCAGTTACTGGGATTTTCACGCACAACCATTTCTAGGGTTTACAAAGAATGGTGTGAAAAGGGAAAAACATCCAGTATGCGGCAGTCCTGTGGGCGAAAATGCCTTGTTGATGCTAGAGGTCAGAGGAGAATGGGCCAACTGATTCAAGCTGATAGAAGAGCAACTTTGACTGAAATAACCACTCGTTACAACCGAGGTATGCAGCAAAGCATTTGTGAAGCCACAACACGCACAACCTTGAGGCGGATGGGCTACAACAGCAGAAGACCCCACCGGGTACCACTCATCTCCACTACAAATAGGAAAAAGAGGCTACAATTTGCACGAGCTCACCAAAATTGGACAGTTGAAGACTGGAAAAATGTTGCCTGGTCTGATGAGTCTCAATTTCTGTTGAGACATTCAGATGGTAGAGTCAGAATTTGGCGTAAACAGAATGAGAACATGGATCCATCATGCCTTGTTACCACTATGCAGGCTGGTTGTGGTGGTGTAATGGTGTGGGGGATGTTTTCTTGGCACACTTTAGGCCCCTTAGTGCCAATTGGGCATCGTTTAAATGCCACGGCCTACCTGAGCATTGTTTCTGACCATGTCCATCCCTTTATGACCACCATGTACCCATCCTCTGATGGCTACTTCCAGCAGGATAATGCACCATGTCACAAAGCTCGAATCATTTCAAATTGGTTTCTTGAACATGACAATGAGTTCACTGTACTAAAATGGCCCCCACAGTCACCAGATCTCAACCCAATAAGAGCATCTTTGGGATGTGGTGGAACGGGAGCTTCGTGCCCTGGATGTGCATCCCACAAATCTCCATCAACTGCAAGATGCTATCCTATCAATATAGGCCAACATTTCTAAAGAATGCTTTCAGCACCTTGTTGAATCAATGCCACGTAGAATTAAGGCAGTTCTGAAGGCGAAAGGGGGTCAAACACAGTATTAGTATGGTGTTCCTAATAATCCTTTAGGTGAGTGTATATAAGTATATATACTTATTTTTTTCTATTGAATTCAATATACTGCAACTGCAAATTGTTTTATGCTGAAAAACATAAAATCAAAGATGAATAAAGGAGGTGTAGTTGGTGCTGTATAGATTTCAAGAAAGCTTTTCAAACCGTAAATCATGATATGATATTTTGCTTTGTAGGTTAATCAAATTTTAGCTTCTCAGCTGATGCCAGAAATGAGCTGATGCCATTTAGAAAATGAGGCCTGAATTTCATTTTGGAAAATGGGAGGAGAGGTGACTCTTATTTACAAATTAAATAAAGAGTGCTTTAAGGTTTTCAAGAAGGTCTAACAGTATTCAGGTAAAGGAATACTACAGAAATTGATTAAATCAAATGTTTCATTGTATAAATTAAATTAAGATTAATGATCTTGCTATCTTTTGTTTTTTGATTAACATTACTGACAGACAGCAGCAGGTATATTATGCTGCTGTCACTTTAAGAGCTAATGAACGTATCCAATATACTGATACACATGTGTTTTCCTTCACGCCGGTTTACGTTCACTTAAAGGGGGACTCAGTAGTATTTTAAATTCACTGTCTGGAAGTTAGTCGAGCCAATACCAAACAACAAACGTGTAACCAATCAGCATTAGGGGGCGTATGACGGTCCAGGAGAGAGAACGAGCAAGAGGGAGATTTGGAAAAAAAGAAGAACAAAAACTGCAGAATGAGAAATGGGACACAATACAAAAGAGCTCAAAAGAATATCACTGGAATGAAGGTTTATGCTTGGGCAAGCGCTTTAGGACCTGCATTTATATTAGAAAAGTGCTGGAGAGAGCTAAGTGGGAAGGCCTGAAAACAGACGCGGTTTTAAATGTCTGGAGCTGCTGTGCTGTTTGCGACTAACAACGAACACTTTGTAGTATTCCTTTTTGTTCATTCATCAACTGCGCTTTATTTTTCATGAAGCATTTTGAGTTTGTGAGTGAATGTGAGTTTTGGAGGCGGAGCAATGAAGAGAGGGGTGGTTTGTTTGGGTTGATTTCAAATAATCAACAATGTCCAACAGCGTTCAAATAATCAACAATGTCCAACAGTGTTCAAATTCTACTTAGAGCACCTTTAAGACAAAACCGACTGCGTTTATGCGAATACTCGTCCAAGATGGGCATTTTGACCTCTTAAGTGCAATAAGCAGCGAAAAAGCACTCAGTTTGGTACTCGTAAGCTGTTTGAAAGGCGGCATTATGTGTATGCGCTCTAGGTATGAGTGCGCAGAAAATGTCTCTAAGAGAGCGTGTAAGTACTAGTGAATGCTTTAAAATCATTTAAATGTTTAAATTGACAAGTCGTGCATATAATAAACTTTAGTAATGATGCAACACTGGCCAGTCTCTTCAGAAAATTTGGACTAAACCATCAATTCATATGGATTAGTTTTACAGTCTCTTTATGAACTTTTTGAAGCATAAAAGCTTCAGTTGCGTAGCTGTCTATGGAGGGACAGAAAGCTCTCAGATTTAATCAAAAATGTCAAGTCAAGTCAAGTCAAATTTATTTATATAGCGCTTTTTACAATTGGTAATTGTTTCAAAGCAGCTTTACATATTAGAAGCACAGAAAAAAGATAAGTGGTTAAAAATAAGCTGTACAAGCAAGCGTGGTAATATGTAACATATACAAGATGGTGCTACATTAAGCCAATGTCGGCTGACTCCCAGGGGTGGAAAAAACCCCCTAGGAGAAAAACCCAGTGTGGTAACACTGGGAAAAAAGTCCTAGGAGGGAAAAAACCCCTTGGAAGATATATATAATATATGTAAATGGATATGGAGATCAAAATCTTCATTTGTGTTCCCAAGATGAACTAAAATCTTATGGGTTTGGAACAAGATGAGGGTGAGTAATTAATGACAGAATTTTCATTTTTGGGTGAACTAAGTAAGTCTGAATCAGGCTTGAATTGGTCTGAAATTGACACCTTTTATGTACTATTAGTGTGTATAGATCTAGAAGTACACACTGATGATGAGACATTGTATCTTTACTTAGCACTTTTGTATTTTTATGGCCTCTGAATAAAGACCTTTGTAGAATTTAAAGATCTGAGGATTGTGTGCGGGCTTTTGTGGTTTTTTTTCCATTAGAAATTATGTTATTCATCTCGAAAACCAGATGAAAACATTACAAAGAATTTACAGCTTTTATCACATTATATCTGTTCAGATAACAGCATTATTTCCAGAGGCTGCTCACTGCAGAGCCCCCTCTCTAGATATAATTTGGGTGTAATGGGTGGAGCTAGAAGGTCCAACCACACCCTAACACTACCCATTAATACTATCCCTCCAGCCATTAGATCCACAGAGCTGGAGCTGGACTAGGTCAAGCTCAACCCATGATGTCCAGAGAGGGGAAGATGGATGTCATTTGGCTCTGCAGTGAGCACCATTTGTTAATTTCAGGGCTTGATACTTAAAGAGGTCTTAAAATTAAATCCTGACCTTTTTCTTCAGTACGTCTTTGATGGCGTTGCTTATTTCGGCCAGTGTCCCTGGAGCCTGCAGTGCCTCCCCCTGGCAGGATTTAATCACAGCATTCATGGACTCCAGTACAGCCATCACTACCTGTCTCTCTCTGTCTTGTCTCACCGTTTCCAGAAAACAAGGCAAAACCACCTGCAACAGCTTATGCAGAGCTGGAGAGATATAAAGAGAGATATGCAGGAGTTGATCAAAGGATTCAGAGTAATTGGAAACTACATGTTCTTTCACCTTCACATTGACTTCAGCTCATTTAACTAAAGAAGTGGGTGGAAAGGAAATGATAAGGAGCGAATGAATGACTGGCTGACTGACAGGGGCCGTGAGGCACTCCACATCAATGCAGTCAGAGTTAAAAGTTAATCCTCGTTAAGTCACGCTCCTCCTAATTCTTTCTGAGAGACATCAATAATGAGACAGACAGAGAACAGATGAAAGGAAGCAGAGAGAGAGAGTGATGTGAATATAAAGAAGAGTGCAAATGAAAAATCAGAGACATGTAGATGTACATCCCAGAGGTGGGAGTTCTGTAAATAATCTAGTAAATCCATCTCATTTTATTATTTCATGTCATTTCACTTGATTGACAGAAACCAAACTATATTATTTCATGATAGTCAAACAATGTCTGAAATACTTCAAAATAGATGAATTGGTATTTAATGGAGAAATTGTAAGATCTGTATGCTCTCAATGCACTATTTATTAGTAAAATTAAATTTGACTAGATAACCAAATTTATCAAAATACAGTACATGGAAAATTGAGTAAAATATCAGTAATCACATTTATTTAAATAATAAAAACATTATTATACATTTTTAATATAATCACAAAAATTAGACCGTCCATTAGTATTCAAAGGTTTGAGGTCTGTAAAAGTTTCTCTTTTTTTAAGCCTCTTCTGCTCACCAAGGCCAAAATAATATTAAACAGTAATATTGCAAAATATTACAAAAAATTTAAATCACTGTTTTCTCTTTAAATATATTATACAAATTTAATTTATCTCTGTGATGGCAAAGCTGAATTTTCAGCAGCCTTTACTCCAGTCTTCAGTGTCACATGATCCTTCAGGAATCATTCTATTATGCTGAATTGCTGCTCAAAAAACATTATTATCAAAACAGTTGTGCCGCTTAATATTTTGTGGAAACAGTGATGCATTATTTTCTAATGATTATTTGAAAGATAACAATATAATAAAAGAAACACCTGTTATAATTAACTAAGTTGTGAATACTTGAGCAGTTAGAAGTGTAGACTATAGGTTTAGCACCACAGATATATTGAGGCATAAAGAGCACAGCAGAATTTCTACCAGCTGACACACAGCTACTATCCCACATGGTTATGCTGTCATACCACCCAGACCTATTGTGTACAGTTGGTGTGAATGTACCCTGGTGGTTGGCCTCCGTTGGGTTTTCCTTCCACACTTTGTGCTGAGCTCTGCAGAATTGGCCCATGGCACCAAAGGCAGCTCTCCTCACATCCTCATGTGGGAACTGATGGATGCTCATGCACAAAAGAGCACAAACATCATTAACAAATCAGCATTACGTGCAAGCACTCGTGAAACCACATGGCACCAGTCACTCACATCACGAAGCTCATAGACCTGCTGGAAGCTGGACTCCAGGAAGGGCTGGAACGCCACTCTTGAGAGACAGAAAAATTTGTGAAAATCAGCTGGATTCTAAAAACTGTTTTGTACCAAAACTAAACATTTAGTTAACTGCACGTTTTAACTATAGTTTATGTAGTTTGTTACGAATGCCAAAGCCAAGAGATATTGAGCATTACACTACCTTTTAAAAGTTCACGGTCAGTTTTGATGTTTTTGAAAATTCTCTTCTGCTCACCAAAGGCTACATTTATTTGATTAAAAATATAGTAAAACAGCAATATTGTGAAATATTGTAACAATTTTAAATAACTGTTTCTATTTTTATATATTTTAAAATGTAATTTATTCCTGTGATGGGAAAGCTGAATTTTCAGCATCATTACTCCAGTCTTCAGTGTCACATGATCCTTCAGAAATCATTCTAATAAGCGGATTAGAATGAAGAAACATTTCTTATTATCAATGTTGAAAACAGTTGACCTGCTTAATATGCTTAATAGGAGAAGTGTTTTTTGTTTGTTTTTTTAAATAAAAACCTTTAGTAACATTAAAAATCTAAATTTTGACCATTTAGCATCCTTGCTAACCAAAAGTATTAATTTGTTCCAACAATAAATTCTTACTTGGCCCAGACTTTTGAATGGTAGTGTGTGTGCACCTAATATAAACCTATAGTTTGTACAGGCAAAAGCATGAGAGTTTGTGTGCATTTTGTAAAACATGCCTCATTACCCTGTGTTGAAGGCGATTTCACCCAAAGCATCACAAGCATCTTCTTTCTCATCTATGTAAGAATTTTCCACACTGAATCTGAGAGAACGTAGGGAATCCTGATTAATGCTCTTGCATAAGAGAAAACTAAAGAGAATACAAGAGACAGAGACATACCCTGAAACATCACTGTCATCAATCTCAGTCTCTTCCTCTTCATCTAAAATGGCATCACCCTCTTCACCTTCATCATCAGCATCGTCGTCATCCAGGAGCACAAACTGTTTCTCTTCCTCTAAATGAGCCTGTGAAGTGGATAGGAATATTATAAATCTTATGTTAGTTTGATATTGTACAGAAGATGATCTGAGAGAAAAGTCCTACACTGACCGTCACGCCCTCTGTGGATCTGAGTGACAGTAGCATCACCGTGGTAATGGAAGTTAGATGAGGGGTTAGACAGTCAGGACTCACATCAGATACAGCAGAGAACAAGCTATACCTGGAGAGAGAGGCACAGAGAGAGATTCTGAATGCAATCTGCTTAAAATTCACTAAAAATCTTTTTTTTTTTAAATCTAAGAAAAACAGTCTCTTAATTTAAAAAGATCATGCTTAAAAAAAACAAAAAAAAATAAACATTTAAAATAAATACCTATAACAAATAAATATAAAAAATAAAATATAACAAAATACATTTACTTTTCAAGATGGTCCAAACATGCACGGTGTACTAGAGAACTGGATGAAATATTTAAATACTACCAATCCACACTTAATTTTCAACATTATTATTGATTTGACTGCACTGACACTACTGGATGAGTTTGTTTGTTTTTAACTCCATGCCAGCTTCTGTGGCTACTTTCAAAAATTATGGTAAAACTATGAGGTTTTTACAATTTATTTTTGCTACAAACTCAAACTATATTTGGTTTAACTTTGAAACCAGAACAATCTAATAAAACATGCTTCAATGATAAAGATTTTTGACAGAAAGAACACTGCTGGATGAAAACTGAACTGAGCAGGACGATGACGTAACTGTTTTTCCGCAGAACTGCTTTATAGAAGAAATTAACTAATTTAATAATTGATGATTTTTACAACAGAACGGAGTCAACACTGAGTCAATCATTTAATAATTTTCCTGTTATCACTGTAAAGCTTCTTTGAAACAGTCGCTATTGTATAAAGCACTATATAAATAAAGGTGACTTGACTAGAGTAAACAAACTGGTGATGCCCCCTCCAGAAAAAGGCTTTTTTTTAATTGAAATGTGGAAATTCTATTTGTACAGCTGACAAATTGAGTGTTAACATTTTTCCATTACTTTTTCTATGAATGGTCATTCTTCGCCTTTATACTGTCTATATATCATTTTCAGAGCAGACATAGAGGATTCCTGAGGTCATACGTGCAACGGCGCAGATCTGGATCATCCACTGCGTCTGTGAGGTTCAGACCTAACTGCACACACTCAGCTGCCAATGGACTAAACACATCCTTACCAACTGTGCGGGCCAACACAGAAAGTGTGTCTATGAGAGAGATACAGAGAAAGAGGAGTGATGAAACATTAAGTTAGGCTGCATGCCTTCTTATGCATGATGCTTACAAAATACGGAATATGTTGGATCATTGTTTTTACCTAGTGCCTGTGTCTGCAGAGCCCTCATCTCCTCTCTTGTGTCCGTCAGGAATCCCTTCAGACTCTCAATTATTGGAGGAAAGTAAGGCACTAGCATCTCCTTGGCTGCGTTAGCTGAGAAAGTGAGAGATCTCATAAGTCTGGGAATAACTATAACAGCATAAAATGCCATGTTAATGGAAGGAGAAAGTTACCGATTGCTCCGATTGCACTGACAGCTAGCTCTTTCAGTTTAAAGTTTTCTGCATTGTTAAGGGCTGACAACATGGTTTCCATTAGAGTGGGCAGATAGGGCTCAATTTCTTGACCTGATCACGAGAAGAATGCAAAGAGAGAAGGTTAGGCAAAAAGGGAGAAAGGAAAGAAAGAAAAACAAGAAAAATTTATAATGATAATAAATGATAAATATTAAATCAATCAATCAAATAAATAAAGTATATTATATTGATAAAGCATTTATAATTATACAAATCTACAAAAAAAAAAAATTCTTGAAAAGGTACTAGAGCTGCACGATTAATCGTTAAAAGGTTGCAATCTCGATTCAAACACCCACGCAATCTCATCCCTAAATGACAACGATTCGCTTGTGAATATTAAAACTATTCAAATCAGCGTTGGCGCTGCCACTGAGCCAGCGAGAGCAGTTGTCATGTATGGGTATAAAACAGCTTTAAAAAAAAAAAAACAGTCTTTTCAACCACACAATATCATTATTTCTGTTTCAAATATTCATATTGTCACAGAAGAATGGGGATAAAAGTTTATAGTTCGGATATAGACACTGATGTCTACGGAAGCCATCAAAATAGACTAAATCACCTTTTAAAAGTAACATTGGGCTTCAGATAACAATTGTATCGATTACATCATTACGCCACCAAGTGACGAAAAAAAATGCATTTGTCATCGAATCACTATTTCAAGAGATTTGTTCAAAAAACACATATATACAGTAATTAAACAATGAATTATTTATGAATGAGTCACTGAATCATTCATTCAAACCAATTCATTCAGATTTATTAAACATTTTAAATAGACTGCAGCAAATAACATTTGTCAGATACTCTAGTAAATTACGTTATTTTGTTTAGTTGTCTGTTCAGAATCGTAGGAGAATCATGATAGCGGTTCGAAACCAAAATTAAAAAAAAAATAAATAAAAATCAAGACTCTCAACTTATCCAGAATCGTGCAGCTCTAAAAGGTACATATTTAATTGTGTCTGCATTCTAACCCAAGTTCTCCAAGAAGTTTTCCAAGGCATAGAAGGCCTTCGTCATGTGTCCGATTTTGGTCTGATTCACCGCTGACAAGTATCCATGCAACAACGGCATCAGCTCAGCATGGAATTTACTGACGTCCGGCTATGAAAGACAAATCAACTATATTTTAAACTTAAATCAAGCTATTAATAATCATAAAAGGCCTAAAGTATTGAGAAAAAAATGTCTTAATGTTTCAATCTGACCTGCAGGTGTTCAGAAAACTGCCCAAGGGCAAAGAGCGCTGCACTGCGGACCACCTCATTATTGTCCGATAGGCTGCGACACACCGTTTGAAGCATGGATGACAACATCCTAACACACATAAACAAAGGTAAAGCATTGAGCAGACTGATTTTTTGTGCTAAGAATTTGGGTAGAAATCTACATATAATTGTAAAGTATAGCCTACTTGGTGCGGATGTGATCTGCACAGCCCTCGGCCAGCACTGCCATACACATGAGACCTCCCTTACGCTCATACGGGTTCTCACTTGACAAGCAAGCCTGAGTGAAAGGCAACTGCAGGATACAAAATCACAAATACACTTTAATAGAATCACTGGAATATATTAAGTCTACTTTTCCTACTATGGCTAGTCTTTACAATTAGTGTTTTTGTTTACTAACCAGCTGGTTGAAGAGTTTTTCTGGTGGCATGTGAAGAGCCATTGTGTCAATGACCTGCAGGGAAACACATATGTTAGATATGTCATTTGAACACATGAGAGAGAGAGAGAGACACAGGCACAGAATATGGCAGCGTTTCTCAATTGGTGGGTCGCAAGACTGTTTTAAGTGGGTCACGGGGTGTGTAGTAAAACAAACAACAACAAAAAATGTAATTCTAAATGTTTTACTGATGGGAGACTTTTATTTTGAAGACATGTCAAAGCTGTTGACTTTTCTGTCAGATACAGTTTATGTAAAGAGTGCCTGAGAAAAACAGAGTTGTTGCTGATTCAGTATCTGCTGTCAGATGAAATCAGATGCTGTCAGTGTCATTATTCTGATGTTATTTTTGTAACGTGTTACGAAATAAAAAGTCTCACCTCAGAAAAACAACGTTTACTGTGTCCTGTCAGACTTTATACTGTACTTCCTTATATATAAAGAGCAAAAGAAACTGCGAGCATGCAATGTCGTAGTTATGCTGTCAATTGTAAGTCATGAAACTACCAACAAATTACATAACTGGTATGTTGTGTGTTAACTGGGAAGGATTTGCATGCAGCCATCATTCTTTTCATTAGGATTAGTGTACATGATTCATTAACAGTTCATGTTAGTATTGTGTATTTACCAAGGCAACTGTAGTTTCCATAACCTTAACTCAAAATAGCACTTTTTTAATAGAACTTATGTTATTTTCTATATTTTTGATGACTGTGGTGGCTCATAGCAACTTACTAACTTTAGCGTATTATTAATAAAAATAGTTTGGGACTGCTATATAACAGCCTTACCTTATACTGTTTATTCATCCGAATTAGTGATATTCTTACAATTTACATTGTATGTTAAAGGGTTAGTTCACCCAAAAATGAAATTTCTGTCATTAATTACTCACCCTCATGTCTTCACAGAAACCCGAAAGACCTTTGTTCATATTCGGAACACAAATTTCTGATGAAATCCGAGGGTTTCCGAACCACACATAGGAAGCAACTTCATTGCACATTTTGAGGTCCAGAAAGGTATTAAAGACATTGCTAAAATACTCCATGTGACTATAGTGGTTCAACCTTAATGATATGAAGCGACGAGAATACTTTTTGTGCGCAAAATCAAAACGAAAGTAATGACTTTATTCAACAATTTTGTCTCTCCCCTGTCAGTCTCCAACGCTGTTGACGTAGTGAATGCAGTGCAGGCTTCCGTGTTTACGTCAGAACGTAAAAGTATTCTCATCGCTTCATAACATTAAGGTTGAACCACTATAGTCACATGGACTATTTTAACGATGTCTTTACTACCTTTCTGGACCCCAAAAGGTGCAATGACATTGCTGCCTATGTGTGGTTCAGAGACCCTCAGATTTCCTCAAAAACATCTTAATTTGTGTTCCGAAGATGAATGAAGGTCTTACGGGTTTGGACGACATGAGAGTACTTAATGACAGAAATTTCATTTTTGGGTAAACTAACCCTTCATGTAAAGTGGGACGGTACTTGTGTGCGTCAACTATTTTTGACAAATAAATACTTGATTCAAATTCCTAAAAAATTGGGTCATGGTTAGTTCACCCAAAAATGAAAATTCTGTCATTAATTACTCACCCTCTTATCATTCCAAACCCGTTAGACATTCGTTCATCTTCAGAACACAAATGAATATCAGCATTCAAAGTTCATAAAGAGATCGTAAAACTAATCCATATGAATTGAGTGGTTTAGTTCAAATTTTCTGAAGAGACTCAATCACTTTATATGATAAACAGATTGAATTTAGGCTTTTAATCACATATAAACATTGATCAGCGAACATAACCTGAACTAGAATGACGCACGAGTTTAAACCTCTTCCGGAAGTTCAAACACGCTGTATAACCAATAAGGTTCATTCTTTTGTGTTGCGCAGCACGTTTGATCTTTCGTAAGAGGTTTGTTCTCACTGATCAATGTTTGTGAGTAAAAGCCTAAATTAAATCTGTTCATCATAAAAAGCGATCGAGTCTCTTCAGAAAATTTGGACTAAAACACTCAACACATATGGATTAGTTTTAAAATCTCTTAATTAACTTTTTGAAGCATCAAAGTGTTAGTTGTGAAGGCAGTCTATGGAAGGACAGAAAGCTCTCAGATTTAAATAAAAAAGATCTTCATGTGTGTTTTGAAGATGAACAAAGCTCTTACGGGTTTGGAATGACATGAGGGTGAGTAATTAATGACAGAATTTTCATTTTTGGGGGAACTAACCCTTTAAAGGAGTAATAATATTATTAATAAAATCAAATTAGCATTTTTTGAGATTCCAAAAAACATCTTTTATTGAACCAAAGCAAAAAAAAAAAAGGGTCCCATGCGAAAACCAGTTGAAAACCACTGGTATAGGGAAAATGACTAAGAGAGATGAAGAATGTGAAGAGACCGACCTGAACAGCAAAGTGTTTGGGATTCTCACTGTCGCCCCCAGTATCATTTTCCTCATCCTCTGGGTCCTCTTCTCCAGGAGGAGGAGCTGCACTCAAGATTGGAAACACTACTTTCAGGATTGGCTGTAAGAGTTTATGCTTTAATACAGCCTAGAGAACAGAAACAAATATGAGAAGTGTTTATTACAAGTAATAATTTAAATCATCTTGATATGTAAATCAGTAGGAAAAGCAAAGTCAAGAAGTAAAAGTTACCTTGTTTTTAAGTCTGATGAGAACAGCGATACATGACAAAGCTTTCACACGCAAAGAATCGCTAAGGGAGACATCTGCACTGATCTAGAAGACAAAAAAATTAACTTTATTATGCAATGACTCAAAATCAACAATCACTATGAAGATGTGTGGACAAACCTCAAGGCAAAACTGGACAATCTCAGCAATGTGTGGGACAATGATGGACACCTCGCTTTCCATCAGCTCATCAAAAACTTCCATTGCCTCACTGGCCTTCTCCTTAAAAGAACAAAAAACATAATCATGAGACAAAAATGAAAGAATGAGGGATGGTCAAAGCCATTGAGCCACTTAAAGGCTCATAAAGGCAAACTGATCAATCAAGCAATGCAACTCTCACAGTGTTTAGCACATCATTGAGTATCATAATGAAAACAGTGATTGGAGAATTACCATATGAACACAGCTAGAGTGTATCAAAGTGTCCTCACCTGGTCTGCCTGAATGAGGTGTTTAAGAGCAACGAGCAGTTTGGGGAGCAGAGATCGCATCAGGTTCTGTGAGAGATAAAAACAATATTTTGAACATGTTGAATGCTGTATTAAACAGGGCAAATTACAGCAGTCAGAGGAAGCAGAACAGACCATCTCCTCTGTGCCGGTGTAGGGTGTGATGGAGGTAAGGGTGAGAATGCAGTAGTAGAGAGCCGTAGGATTGTTCAGGTCTTGAAGAACAGTCCCAAACAGCTGGAGAAGTTGCTTGTAGTGGGGTTTAAAGGGCTCTGGGTTTGATCCCACCACCTTGCTGAGCAATAAAAGACCCACCTGAGCAGAACAAAGAATTTATTATATATCGTTTTATAGGTGTTTTGTGTGACAAGAATCGTACATCGGTGAAAAAGTAAAGACAATTTCCATTATTAACAACGTCCATGACCCCCCACCCCATTCCCATTCCAACTAACTCAACTGGACAGAGAATCAAGCAAACAAAAGCTAAATAAATAAATAAATATATTTAAAATAAAAGAACAGAGAAGAATAGTACTTAACACAATTTCAATTAATCTCCATCATGTGCTGATATACTTTAAAACAAAATGGCTAGTTTTCTTTTTATTATTTATAATTTATTTAGTTCATTAGTTCATTATTTATACTTTAAACTGGTTAATATTTTTTATTTATTTAAAGAGAATAGATTATTTTATTTTAACAATAGTCATATACATTAAAGGTCCCCTAGAACATGTTTTTAAAAGATGTAATATAAGTCTAAGGTGTCCCCTGAATGTGTCTGTGAAGTTTCAGCTCAAAATACCTCAAAGACTTTTTTTTAACTGCCTATTTTGGGGCATCATTATAAACGTGCCGATTTATTCTGTGCGGCCCCTTTAAATATCGTGCTCTCTGCCCACGGAGCTCGCGCTTGCCTTAAACAGCGCCTAAACAAAGTTTACACAGCTAATATAACCCTCAAATGGATCTTTACAAAGTGTTCGTCATGCATGCGGCATGCATGCGTCGGATTATGTGAGTATTGTATACTGTTATATTGTTTACATCTGATTCTGAATGAATTTGAGGCTGTGCTCCGTGGCTAACGGCTAATGCTACACTGTTGGAGAGATTTATAAAGAATGAAGTTGTGTTTATGCATTATACAGACTGCAAGTGTTTAAAAATGAAAATAGCGACGGCTCTTGTCTCCGTGAATACAGTAAGAAACGATGGTAACTTTAACCACATTTAACAGTACATTAGCAACATGCTAACGAAACATTTAGAAAGACAGTTTACAAATATCATGATATCATGGATCATGTCAGTTATTATTGCTCCATCTGCCATTTTTCGCTATTGTTCTTGCTTGCTTACCTAGTCTGACGATTCGGCTTTGCATAGATCCAGACGTTCTGCCCTTGTCTAATACCTTTCATAATATTGGGAACAGGGGCTGGCATATGCAAATAATGGGGGCGTACACCCCGACTGTTACGTAACAGTCGGTGTTATGTTGAGATTCGCCTGTTCTTCGGAGGTCTTTTAAACAAATGAGATTTATATAAGAAGGAGGAAACAATGGAGTTTGAGACTCACTGTATGTCATTTCCATGTACTGAACTCTTGTAAATTAACTATGCCAAGGTAAATTAAATTTTTCATTCGAGGGCACCTTTAATAATATAATATGATATAATATAATTTGACATTTACTACAATAGAATATATATAATTATATATACAGTACTATTTTTATTGTTTTTGAAAGAAGTCTCTTATGCTAATCAAACCTGCATTTATTTGATCAAAAATACAGAAAAAAACGTAATATTGTGAAATATTACTACAATTTAAAATAATGGTTTTCTATTTTAATATACTTCAAAATATTATTTATTTCTGTGATGCAAAACTTAATAAATGCTTTTCTTTTTGTAAAATACTTTTTATTCAAAGAATCCTGAAAAATATTAACCCTTATGTGTTGTTGGGGATGTTTTCATCCACCATGGGGGGTTTTTGAGTCTTAATTTGGCCACAACTTTCTCTGTGTTTCAGCAAATGGAATGATTTTTGGTGACAAATCTTATTGATACATATTTTGGGAAAATGCTTTGAAAATTTTCAAAACCTCAAAAATACACTGTGGGCAAATTTACTACCCTTTCGTTATGTTCGTGATGAAAACATCCACTCAATTAAACTGCTGTAAAAATGTATCAGATAAATATTTTTTTCAAATTTTTTTGCATAAATCTGTTAATCAACATCCGTCCTGATCAAAACTACTAAATCGTTTTTTTAAATCCAGGAATTTTACTCTTTTACTGCCAAGTTTATAAATTATGTCACTGATTTGGGGGGAAAAAAACACACAAAATGACTTATTTTCAATATAAAAAGTGATTGTGGACTGGATTTTTTTTTACCTTTTATCACAGTCACATGTTAAAGATTAGTAACAACATTGGTTTTGATGCATTGTTAGTTTTTGTGCAGCATCAGATTTAAAATTGTTCTCCCTCATTTACTGTTCGTGGCTGTTTTTGCCCCATTGACTTCCATTATAACAACATTTTTTGATTGCGAAGCCATGACACCATATAATCATGCATTCTTGATTGATGGTGTTTTTCCCTGTTGGGAAGAGGTCAAATTTGTCATTTTTACAGTTGATCACCAGGTGGCACCATTATCCCTTTAGATAGGCCTGTGCAAAAAAAAGCTTAGTTTCTGGCTTTTATATGGAGTTATATGGAGTATAACAGCATATTATAATGTGTGTGTGTGAGACAGAGAGAGAGAGAGAGAGAGAGCGAGACCTTTGCGCACTTACCTTGATGCGTCTGAGAAAATCAAAATATGCACCTCAGCTCTCAGAACTACATGGAGTAAACAAAAACAAAGTAAGTATTTATGCACCTGATGCCAGTGTGTTCCTCACTGTCGGCTAAAGTTGGTCCTCATCAGCTTTTTTTTCGTCAGAGCTAGTTGTCTGTCCGGCCATCTGATCATTCTGATTGGCTGTTCAGCTACTGTCAGCTACTGCCACCTACTGGTTCGGAAAGGCATTTCATCATTTGCAGGCGCAGAATGGACGTGCTACTTGGCCGTCGGCTGTCGGTTTGGTGTGTCTGGGCAACTTTGGACGCAGACCCTGCCGACATGAGCCAAACCCGCAGTCTGCTTTCGTCGCCACTAGTTCGTCAGTGTCGGCTTGGTGTGTTCCTGCCTTAATGCGTCGGCCCTGGAGTCACGCCTCTGGCAGGCTGAAGAAAGGGAGTTGTCTCCACGTTGGTGGAAAACCACACTTCGCCGTTTCTCCCAATCCATCCAGATCCAGGATCCTCTGAATCCTCCTCGCCTTTAGTGGAAGCTGGAGAGGATGATGAGGGTGCCACAACAAAATCAGGATCTGACTCTCCTGAGTCTGTGGTGCATCCTGCAGCTCGCTGGAGGGGTCAGGCTGCATAATCATTTCTAAAACTTTGGTACAAGTCAAGCCCTTTCTCATGTTGCTTGCTGCTCTTCTCACCATCAAATGAACATCAGGATGGCATGCAAGTGTTTGAATCCACTTACCTTGTTTTTGTTTAGTCTGTACTTCTCACCATCAAAAGGCAGCAGGTGCATAAATACACTTACTTTGTTTTTGTTTACTCCATGTCGTTCTGAGAGCTGAGGTGCATATTTTGATTTTCTCAGATACATCACAGTAAGTTGGCGTAAGGTCTCTCTCTCTCTCTGTCTCTCTCACACACACTCACTATAATATGCTGTTATACTCCATATAAAAGCCAAAAACTAAGCTTTTTTTGCACCTGCCTATCTAAAGGGTTAAAGGTGCCACCTAGTGATCAACTGTAAAAATGACAAATTTTACCTCTTCCCAACAGGGAAAACCACCATCAATCAAGAATGCATGATTATATGGTGTCATGGCTTTGCAATCAAAAAATTGTTATAATGGAAGTCAATGGGGCAAAAACAGCCACGAACAGTAAATGAGGGAGAAAAAATTAAAATTTGATGCTGCACAAAAACTAAATGATCAAAACCAATGTTGTTACTAATCTTTCACATGTCCAAGACTGTGATAAAAGGTAAAAAAAAAATTCAGTCCACAATCACTTTTTATATTGGAAATAAGTCATTTTGTGTGTTTTTTTCCCCAAATCAGTGACATAATTTATAAACTTGGCAATAAAGGAGTAAAATTCCTGGATTTTTAAAAAAGATTTAGTAGTTTTGATCAGGACTGAGGTTGATTAACAGATTTATGCAAAAGAATTTGAAAAAAATATATTTATCTGATACATTTTTACAACAGTTTAATTTAGTGGATGTTTTCATCACGAACATAACGAAAGGGTAGTAAATTTGAACAATACACAAGGGTTAAGCAGCACAACTGTTTCCAACACTGATAATAAATCAGCATATTAGAATGATTTCTGAAGGATCATGTGACACTGAAGACTGGAGTAATGATCACAGAAATAAATTATATTTGAAAGCATTTTAAAATAGAAAACCATTATTTTAAATTGTAATAACATTTCACAATATTAAATTTGTTTCTGTATTTTTGATCAAACATATGCAAGCTTGATCAGGGCATAAGAGACTTCTTTCAAAAACATCAAAACTTGTAATATTTCCAAACTTTTGACCGGTACAGTATATGTATTTCTTTTTCAATTTTAATACATTTTTAGTAAATTTGATTTACAATTAAAATAATTATAGAAATAAATAAATCATTAATAATATTATTATAGTCTTTACAGTCAAAAATAATTTACTAAAAAAGTACCAAGTTTTTGAACATGGTACTTCAAATAATACCATGTAAAAACCATGGTATATAAATATGATAATGATCTGATATCACAGCACTAGGACCATAGCAGTGGCACGATACTTTTACGGTAAGTTAAATAGTGTTACCTGTCTATCCTGTGGGTTATTGCTTTTAGTAGACTGGTTTAATAGGGTGAGAAGAGCAGGCCAGCGGTCCGGGGTCTCGTGTTTCACCAGGACAGCGCTCAACTGAGCGAGAGAGTGACGAACTGTGTGTCTGAGGAATGGAAATTCATAAAATGAATTTTTAAAATCTGCATAAAAACTACAACAAAATGTATACAATATGATTTATTAGTAATATTTGTTTCTTAGAGCTAACTATGGTAATACTGCAGCATAATACAGTGTAAAAGTATTTATCATAAAGTATCATGGTTTACATCATTAATTGTACCATGGCACCACCAGACTTACTCTGTTTCTTGCTGTAAAGCCTGCAGCACCACTACCTTCAGACTGAGGGAACAGGATGAAAACATTTGATTCACGAATTAGCAAATGTACATCAAAATAGATAACATTAAGTGAAAAATATGTCCAAAACCTTTCTCTGTGGTCTGGACTGACTTTCTTCCAGTGTTTTCTGACTCTCATCCTGAGCATCACTGCAGCAGACTGACGGACCTGACGCAAGAATGAAAGCAAGTCTTTGAGTAGGACTATGAAAACTTGACATAAAGACTCAAATGAATAACAGCAGGTCTACCTGTGGGTTCTGAGATCCAGTCATGACTGCACACAAAGCAGGAATGATAGCTGGATCTTTAAATGCCTGTTTCAACTCAGCTGTGGCCTGGTAAAGAAAATTACATTCCCTAAATATATCAATGGCTTAGAAAGACTATATTCAAGAGCTACAGGAATAACGCTTATGCTGGATAGAACACACTATTCATAACAGACACACGCTGAAAACGACCACTAACCCAAATAATCAATATTAAATGAATCATATACACCATAACGGCTGTTTTGCAGGATGACAGTGTTCATGTAAGTATCTACCTGCTGAATAACAGCGTTGTCCGGCTCTGTCAGCCGCACCAGGATGCGCTCGAGCTCTTCTGACATCATTTCACCGTTTAACGTTCAACCGTTATTTATTCAAAATTAGCAAATCAACGACACCGACCACCAGACCAAATCAAATGACATGCAGTTGACAATCTAACCGTATTTAGACACTTATAAGAATATTAGAAAACTATGTTAGCGTTACAAAAATAAACTGTCATGGGGAAATATTATTTAACTGCACGAGCGCTTATGTGCGGAGTTCCCAAAGTTACCACGCTGGAAAGAGAAAAAACGCCGCATGAGTTGGACGTTAAAGGGACCACAGCCTTGAAAAACATGTGATTCAGAGAGACATTTGAGCGGTGCTATAACAACAGCGCCTGCTGTGGTAATGGAGGTCGAAATTCACTGTGCACAAACTGTAAAGGTAAACTGTGGTTGAACCATATGAAACTGTTTGTGTGTCGTTCAAGCAAAAGTTCTTCGTGTTCTGTTTCTGTTTGTTTTGAAGTGGATCATGTTTAGGCGGATGCTTGCTGGAGAAGATGGAGTGCTAATGGGCTATTTGCATTTGAATCTCCATTAGAAAGACGCGATGAACAGATGGCAAAAACCGATTATCATCACTGAAAAAAACTGCACTACAGAAAACACAAGCCGAAAGAATTTGAAAACAATAAAATCAGTGAAGAGGACTTAAGAGTGCATTAAATGAACCAACATATACAAAACAAAGCTACAATAAATAAATAAATAGGCTACATGAAAGGTGAAAAACAATATCGACCTACTCTAAAACTGTTAATTTCAATACAATATTTCAAATCAACAATAATAATAATCTGACAACAATGGTCTCATAATTTAAACTCGTATATATATATATATATATAGTCAAATATATGATATATTTTTACTAGTGGGTGCAGGACACTACAGTTCATTTATGTAAGTGAGGATAGCAAAATAAAGTATACTGTGACATATTATAGCCAAAAATTATTCAAACACTTTGACCTGACCATGTTTTGCTTAAGTGTTATCTGACATAATTAAGATAATTTTTTTCTGACACGGTTTAACTCTGAGATCTTGTCATATTTTATTACCATTTTTTAAACTATGAATAAACTGAAATAATGAATGAAATGTTCAAGGTGTCTGAATAAATTTTGGTTTGACTGTATAAAATATATATATATATATATATATATATATATGAAGACTTCAGATGCAAAAGCCTCTAAGTGCTGTCTGAAATTTTCTTCTAAAATAAGCATTTTTATCAAGCTCATATGTTTAGGTTCAGTAAATCCACTTTAATGGCAATGAAAAGGACCTATTAATTGCCATTAAAGTGAATCTGCATCTAAAGTCTTCATATATATATTTTTTTTTTTTCACTAGCTCTTTAAGTTTGCAGACACGGTCCAGAGGTCAATTTCTTGATGTATGACTGTAAGAGAGGAGTAGGAAAAATGGAAGGAGGTAAAAAAAAATGCCATGCCATTGACTGTACTTGTTTACATTTTCTAAATCAACTTTTCGTCTGATTTGCTGAACTGGTAAACAAGTGCAAAAGGCAAATGCATTGCTGCCACCAGCACCTCCCCACCCTTTCACACCTTTTCCCCTATAAACAGATCTATGGTCTCTCCAATCACCCCATGATTAGCTCATATTTTCACCTCATACAGAAATATTTCCATTCTAATGCAGCAGACATTGGGTGGACTACAAACACACCTATTCAGGTGGTAATTTTTTAAGGCAAACCTGCTTAAGGCATTCAAATAGTTCAGCCAGTAAAACCCTAGAGTTACATTCCATAGTCCACAAACTTTTTCAAAGTTAAATAGCTTTAGATTGGTGCACTTTTAGATGATTTTATAGGATTAATCATGCTAATCTAAATAAATGATTGGTAAGGTTTACCCTGAAAGTAACTGTGGTACACATGTTCAAACAGACAATAGATTAGAGGGATAAGAAGGATCTGCACTAATTAAATGTGTGAAAATCTACCTAATTTTTAGGTTTAAAATACTGAAAACCTTTCTATAATCATGTATATGACACAATCATGGGTTAAATGAAATAGGATACTGTATTGCATAAATACAATCACAAGTAATCGTTTTAATTATGCAATAAGGCTATTTTAATGTAATAAAATACTTGATGATTTTTTTAAGATTAATAGTTCTCTGTTTTTATAACGTTTTATATAAACAAAAATAAATTAATTACTAAATTACAAAAAAAATATTTTAATTTCGTTTTATGTAATTTACTTCAATAAATAATTGTGTACTTTAAAAAAGTAAAACCTAAAACGCTAACTAAAAATATGCAAATATCATGTAAATGTGAGAGTACCTGGCTCAGGTAATGTGGAATGAGGGTGTGGCTGCCAGCTCTCAGAAGCCGCACCTGATTGGTCCGCGCTTCTCTTCGCAAATCCACCCCTCCCACATCCACTCACCTGGCCTTATAAATCAGCTTCTCCACGCATTTCTATCAGGTCATGTCAAGGGGTTTTCTTCGTGACTATGAGGAGGAGAGCTGTTACCAGCATCTGTTTTCGAGGGTAGTCGAACCCTTTGGGTTTTTGTAGTCAGGTTCTGTTTGTAGGTCCATCTCCGCGCTTTTGCTTTTTCCTCTGCGTTTATCCGACGAAGGAATGGCGGATTGGAAGATACCAGTGAGTTACAACTTCAACCCATCTTATCATGCGTATGCATACGGGCTCATGTACCCGCAGGTGTCTGAGCACGGCCACCCGAATCTGAGCTGGGCCGAGGCCGCGTACAGTCACTCCGGCGGGGTCACCGCGAGCTATTACTCCGCTCAAACCGCACAGCAGTCTCCACCCTGGAGCCCGGAGAATGGCGGTACGAGCAGCTACGGCAACTACCCGAGTCACACACAGAACGGACGGCTCTTCATCTCCTATAATAAGACTGAGCCCGATCCAAAAGCCACAGAGGTAGAGCAGGCCGGCAGCGATACCCCAAGTGACTCAGAGGCCCATACGCCAGGTAACCTTCCTCTGATCATCAAGCCTCTCTAAAAAGTTGCAAAGCCAATTTAATCCCTAACAACTCACGGTTAATGATGTAACAACGTACTATTTCAGTGTAAAACAAATTTTTTTTTCGAAATTTAAGGGTTATTGGAGTACACTCTAGAAAATAGAGCCACTATTTCAAATTTAATCAAATGTTATATGCCCTGTAGTAACTTATAAAAATGTTCCTAGCGATTTTTATCAATATCCAGTGATTTGTCTTTATTTATAAACAATTGTAGTATGTATTAATATTTTGAATATGCTCCATTTTAGTTTTCATTTTAATTTTAGTTCTATACCTTTTCCAATTTTAGTATGTTGAGTTAAATTCAGTTATTTGCAAAAGCAACTCTTTATAAGTTCTTAATCTAAGATGCATGGTTTGTTTTTAAAGCTTTAAGGGGTAGTTCACCTAAAAATGAGAATTCTGTCATTTACTCACCCTCAAGTTGTTCCAAACCTGTATGAATTTCTTTTTTTCTGCTTGACACAAAATATATTTTGAATGTCAGAAACCAAGTTGTTGGACTCCATTGACTTCCATAGTATCTTTTTTTTTTTTTTTTTCTCCCTTCTCCCTTTCTCCGTGCTATGGAAGGTAATGCATAACCTGATATTGCTGAGTTCAACATGTTCCTGGGTCAACATTTTGGTTGATTTGAATGTTGTTCCAGGAACAAATCAGATTTGAGGGACAAGTTTACAGATTATTTCAAGTTTAGGCTTAAAATCATGAATGGGTGCTTCTACATCAGTGTTATTCATCTATCATATTTCTCTGATTTTTGGGATAATTTATGGGTAGGGTTAGGTTTAGGGGTAGGAATAGGGTTAAGACTAAATTTTCTGACTAGTATGCTCCAGGATCAACAAAATATGTTGACCCAGGAACGCATCTAACTCAGCAATATCAGGACGTGCGGAAGGTAATTGGGTCCATCGACTGTTTTGTTAACCATATTCTTCAAAATATCATCATTTGTGTTCAGCAGAAAAATTATACAGGTTTGGAACAACTTGAGGGTGAGAATGACAATTTTCAATTTTAGGTGAACTATCCCTTTAAGTTCCATAACAAACAAATTAATAGGTAGATGATAGATTTTCAAAATAACACTGCCTTTGTGTTATGCTTTATAAACATGGTTTCAGGAAATGCAAGCACATTTTATAAGCACGTTTTAAAGGTTTACCAAATATTAAGTACCAAATGTTATAATCCATGTTTATTTTCCTCCATTTGTATAGATTCCTGGAGCTCAGGGAGCAGTCATGAGGGGGCCGCTCTAAGCAACCTCAATCTCCCGTCCTGGAAAGATCGGGACTATGAAACGGACAGTGGCAGTCCTGACAGCGGAGAACAGATCTCAAACTCTGTCTCCGCCACAGGAGAGGAGCCGGTGAGTCAGAATTTGGGGGTAGATGCCTTGCCGCCTCTGCCCAATGTGACCCCATCTCCAGCCCAGCCTCGCAAAACCCGGGCTGCCTTTTCTGAGGAGCAGATGAACGCTCTCATCCACCGGTTTAATGTCCAGAGATACCTCACACCCGCAGAGATGAAAACGCTTGCTGGAGCGACTGGACTAACGTACAAACAGGTTAGTGATCTAAAGAGAATGTTGTACTAAAACTTTAATGGATTGCATTCAGTGTCATGATGAATAACTCTTTATTTATTTCCAAAGGTGAAAACATGGTTTCAAAACCGTAGGATGAAACTCAAGAGGCATCAAAGAGATAGTAGTTGGATGACTGAGAGATACGTGGTTAATGGCGTACCCAACACACCAGCTGCTCATTCACAGGTGAGTGGTTTCATGCCAAACAATATCATTCCAAACCTGTATGTTTCTTCCTTCTGAGGAACACAATATATTTTGAATGTTTTAGAATTTGTTCATGCAGTTAGTCAATGGGGTCCAAAACAACACCGTACACCTTTTCATTTCTTTTCTCAAGTCATCTTTTCTTTCCAAAGACGAAAGTCATAGAGGTTTCGAATGACACTTAAAGTGTCTATGCTGATGTTTGTTCTGTTTTGTTAAGAACTGATCAATGTAGATATAGAGCAAATTATCACGTTCAAAGAAGGCATTTCAGTAGTGTCTTAAAGGCACAACGATACAAATACCCACCATAAGCTGTAATTAAAAAAAAAAAAAAACAATTGTGGAGCACAAAAGCGGATGTTTTGAAGAATGCTCGAACTGCTTATCCATGCTATGGAAGTCAATGGGGTCCAAAACAACACCGGGCCTCATTGACTTGCATTGTATGGGGATTTTTTTTATTTTTTCAAAATATAATTGTTGTTCCACAGAATATAGTCATACAGGTTTGAAATGACCGTGTCTACGCTGTTGCTTGTTCTGTCTTGTTGGTAGCAGAATTTATCAGTGTGGACGTAGAGCAAGTTATCATCTACAAAGGAGGCATTTCAGTAGTTTGGATAATGTCTTAAAGGCACGATGATACAAATGACCCATAAGTTTTAATTTACTAAAATTATGGCACATTCTAACCCCAATCACTTTTAGTTTCAGACTGAAACCCCTCGAGCAAACCAAGACCACTACAGTAACCCTCAGGTGAGAGAGTCTCTGTTCAAGAGGAGTCCACCACAAACACCCTTCTACCCCAGCTACCCACAGCCACGCTCTCCTACCCAGGCCAACGCGAGACCCCCGGGAACCTGGCCTCTGCCCCCAGCTGTGACGCACTACGAGTTCCCCAACCCTACTAGCTACATGCAAGCCCGTGATGCCGGCAATGCAGTGAACAAAGGAAGCAGCCCTACTCAAATGGCATCCATGCCTAGTACCGCCCAGTGGTCAACAAAAGGAATGACTTTGCTGTGAGTCTGGCTGCTTGTTTATATATTCATCGCCCTCAGCCCCGCAGCCCTGGGTGTTCACCGTATTTGTAAATATTTTATTTTTTTGGCAACAAACTGTTGGATATTTTTATGCATTGATGTCATGGGTTGCCAGTTTGGGCCAAGTGAGACATGTCTCAAGATTTTTTTGATTCTGTAAAGTTTGCCTCTTTTTAAACACACACCATGATTTTATACCGAGATTTATTTTTATAACGTCACTGTACCTTTCAGAGTATTTATCTTGATCCCTCTGCTCTTCCAGGTGCTCGTTTTCTTTTTGATTTAGTCCGGACAAATTTTCTTGAGTTCCATGAATGCAAGGCACTGCTCCACATCTGCTGTGTACAAGAATAGGTTGTCTGTACTGCACTGTTTTGTTCTGTGTATCAACTTCCCTTCCCCTTCCCTTTCACTGTATGTGATCTTACATTCTGTGCATTTTATGAAATTCTTGCTCACCTGTATCTGGTCTGTTGTGACTGACACTCAAGCTTGTGCTTGTAAAGTACTCCTGCCCACACAAAGTTATTTGACCCGGTTGAGCAATAAATGTTTATCTGTTCCTAAATTTTATACACGAGTTGTGGCTTTTTTTTTTTTTTTTTTTTTTTTTTTTTTTNNAGCATGTAGTTCTGTATTCAAGTAATGAGTTACCCAACACTTCCGGCAAATATAACAAGTAACTTGAGTTTATATCATTACTTTTGAGTAATTGGTAAAGTCATTTTTACAACTATCTTCTGCAAGAGTTACTTCTGCAAATAAGTAATGCAAGTTAGGTTTTCATATTTGTTGACAGCTCTCCTGTCCCCATGTTGAGAATAAAGTGCAAATGTTTTTATGTGTGGCGTGAACATGGTTATTGTAGTTCTAGACTAAATGTGAACATGCATTTACTCATCTCACTTGCACAAACATCCAGTATTCTCCAATATGAAAACAGTGAAATGCAATCTAAGAGTTTTACACATACCGTTGGATTCATTTTCATCTGTATAGTCTCACAGAGCCAAAGNNNTTTTTTTTTTTTTTTTTTGGCAAAATATATGCCATTTTAACTGCTAAAGGGACAAAGTTACACAATACTTTTAAGCAACACTATTTTCAACATAAGAAATGTTTCTTTAGTGCCAAATCAGCATATGGGAATGATTCATGAAAAACATCTAATTATACTAAATTAGACACTGTAGTTAATCTCACTTTATTAACTACTGTCTTTGCTGACCTTCAAGGATCTAATTCAACCATACTAATAAGCAAATTATAAGGTGTTAAACTTCCATCTCCTCCATCCTACAGAATGGCAGCACAGCTGAGAGGTTTGTTTGAGCTGCGCTCTCTATTGTACAGGTGTAAATATACTTTCACTTCAACCTGAAGCTTATTCATTTCACTTTTGGTGTGAAAGAGCCTTTACATTTGCCAAAAATATTTTTTTTTTTTTGTTCTAAAATTAAATTCCCATCCCAGGTGAGAAAAAACACAAGTAATACATTTTCATAAGCTAATGCAATTTTTTAGGGAGTAACACAATATTGTATACTTTTAATATTTTAAAAGTAACTTTGCCCAACACTGCTAGTATAGGCCTGCTCAACACTTCCTGCTTTTATTTTTTTCTCCGTAATAGTTTCATCAGGAATTGATAACTACAGCCTTGTAACTTAATCTTCCACAATGTGACTGAGGGTACGTCTACACAATGTACAGAAAAGGGTATTTTGTACAGATGACATTGTCAAAATGATCCCCGTTCACACGGACCTGCGAAAACTAAAAAAAATGCTGTTATGCATGTAAGGCCAGTACTTGGCGATGTTACTCGGCAATGTTACTCAGTAAAGAATGTGCCTATAAATTGAACACGTAATGCGTATGTGCATGATGTCACAATTTTCACAATGTATTTTTTTACATGAAGCTTATTTTCAAAAGCTTGCATTTTCAGGCCCACTAAAACACCATTGTCATGTAAATGAAAGGACGAAACGCATAACGTTTTCCATTTTTGAATGTTTTCTGAGCCGTAGGATAACTATATTCATCCGCACAGTCACGCAGAGCCGAAGCACAACCAAAACAATGTTTTTGGCGAAGTACATGCCATTTTAACTGCTAAAGGGCCAAAAGTTACACAATACTTTTAAGCAACACTATTGTTTTCAACATTGATAAAAAAAAAATGTTTCTTTAGTGCCAAATCAGCATATGGGAATGATGTCTGAAGGATCACATGACACTGAAGTAATAGGTCCTGAAAATTAATTACATTTTAAAATATATTCAAATTAACATTTTATTTTATTTTTTTTTACTGGATTTTTGATCAAATAAATGCAGCCTTGGTGAGGATTAGAGACTTTTTTCAAAACATTTATAAAAAATCCTACCGACTCCAAACTTTTGAACGACAGTGTTTAAGAGATCAAAAGGTCAAACCATAACAAACAGTGAGCTTTAAATCATTTTGTCTTTTCAATTTACAAACATTTATATGATAGACACCACCATCGTTGCATTTCACCCACATATTTATTTCTCTTACTGTAATAAAAGTGACTTTATTGAAAACATAGTATATTTACATTTCAGCAGATCACAGTTGATGGCGACTTCAGACAATGGTATTGCTTCCATAATCTATTCTTCATTTCTTCAGCTTGCTTGTGTTAAACCTTCCCTCCAGAACTCAAAATGTGTATATTGCACAATTTGTACACAATATGACACACGTCTCTTTTCCTCAAAAATGATAATATCCTTCCATATAATCACACATCCAGCTTTAATCAAGTAAACTCACCTAAAGTACATATAAGTGCTTTATCTCCTCAATGGTCTTATGACACAAAGTATGAAGGCCTCTTATTCTTGTCCCCTTATGTTTTGAAACTGACATTTAATCATTGTAGTCATATTCACTACATTAACAAAATCCAAAACAGAATTTTCAAGTCTTGGATACATGGTAACTTAAGTAACATTTTGAAGTATGAAAATCTGGCCCATTCAGCACAAACGATCCAGCTGACTCACAAATACTTTTGTATTTGATGTGCAGAAAATCTAGCAACTATATATCTATGTGAATTTTAAGTATCAGGGTGTTGGTGAGCAAAATAAAATATTAAATTAGTCTTTAGTCAGTTGCTTTGTCTGTTCCCTATTCCTTTTTAGATTGGCATCAGAAACAGTTGATAGTTTAATATACTTCAGCAACACAAAACCTGCTCATGCAGGGTTCCATGAGGACATGGTCCATGAGTCTCTTTCCCCATTTAAGGAGGGAGGGGGGCAGGTTGAGAGGAAACGGTCTCCTCTCAGTCCATCTTAAGGCTACGGTAGATGTAACGAATAAAAGCCAGAGAAGCCCAAAAGGAGACCGTTCCCAGCATGAGCGAGAAAACAAACGCAGTGAGCAAAGAATATCCGAAGAATTCGACGCTCTGTACAAGGCCGCTCATGTTGGAGCGATTGTGGTAGTAGAAGAGGGAGTAAACAAATATAAAGATGCCAGTGGAGCCGGTGCTTAGAACACTTCTCCACCACCAGCGGTAGTCCTCGCCTGAGAGCAGGAAGTAGGTGAGGGCCACAGAGATGCAGGCGCCCACCGAGAGCAGGATGGCAAACACGCACAACAGGATGCCGTAGAGTGTGTAGTGTTCACGACCCCACGCAGTGGCAAAGATGTAGTACAGTTCTACTGAGATGGCACTGTAAATTCAAGAGAAGAAAAACAGATGTGGACAGAGATAAAGAGTAAGATTTAATAATAAAATATAATATAATATTATTTTTAAAAAGGTTTATAAAATATAAAAGTAATTTAATTATATTGTCTTATATTAAAATGTTTTCTTATAATATTTTTTTCAAATGTTTTTTTTTTTCATATTTTTGGGGAATTTTACAGTTAA
>RJVU01059636.1:3366869-3383758 GCA_003731715.1 Anabarilius grahami | reverse complement strand
ATCTTATCTTATATTCAGTAGTGTCAATCAAATATTATTAAAAATCTAGACATTACTTTTGCCCACTACTGTAATGTAATTAAAAATGTTTTCTTAAAGTTTTCATTTTCTTATTTGAAAACAATTTAAGATACATTTATTTGAATGCATTATTTTACAGGAAAGAAAAGATTCCACTGTCTGGAAATCATCTGCCGAGACTCACTGCTCTTACCTGAAAGGCAGGAAACCGCCAATGGCCATGTGCACAGCTGTGTGTTTGTACCAGGGCTGTTGGGGGATTTGGCGAGGTATGTTACGAGTGCGACACGGGGCCTGGAAATTGCCTGCTCTGTTCTTTCCAACGATTCCACCAATGACGGTGAGGGGGAAGCCGACCAGTACCCAGGCACCAAGCAGCAGAAGCACGGTGGTGGCAGGCAGGGCCTGGGTCGATCCGCTCCACCAGTGAACGGAGTTCACCACACTCCAGGTGAAGAAGAGGGGGGCTGAGCGAATCAGAGAGAGTGAAATTGAGAAGAGAACAACAAAGAGAGCAACGGTGAGTGGGAGAAATGTCAGGTACATTTGCTTATGAAAACAGTGTAATTGCGACAGACTATATTTGGAATGGAATATTAGCATATAAATGATGAGTCAGGTAAGAGGCTAACATCAAAAAATTAAAACGCACTGGAAATGGAAAATCATGTTGAGTACATTGCATAATGGGAAACAATACCCCACGCAGTGTGCTCCTGTTGTATAAACTATCTATATGTATAAATACAGAAGATCATTGTGTCTTACCAGAGAAGAGCGCAGAGGTGAGGATAATGTTCCAGACCCAGCGCTGGCCCTGGATCTGTGTGTAGAAGCTGCAGGAACAGTAACCTGACACACAGCTGGTCAGAGCGTACAATACGATCGCTGCCGAGTTTATGGCACCATGACGATGGACATTAAACATCCCCAGCAGTGCCATGACAATGATTCCTAAAGAAACCGGGAAAGAGGGTTATGAAGGTCATGTTCTTCCTATCTGCAACTCTCTTCTCATATTAATCCCAATTTCATCCCAAGTATCTCACTGACACAACTGTTTTACACAGAATATTGCCAAATCAGCAATGCAAATTAGTGTCAGACAAAATGAGGTGCAAGAAATGGTAATAACATAAAATAAATAGGGCTGTGAATGCATTAACATGAGATTATTTAAAAGGTTAACCATGTTACTTTTTTTGTTTTTATATCATAAACAAACGTACCATTATTCGGTTAGCTGAACTGAACTGATTGAGGCTTACTGGAACTGACCAGAGTAAGTGTCACATACAAGATAGTCGACTAGTCATCAAACAATTATTAGTCAACTAGTGAGTTTATTATTTTTAGAATGGAGATGCCATTCTCAAACAAGGCCGTAACTATGTCTTGAACTATGTCATAAAGAAAAAGTAAAAAATGTGTGAAGTGATCAATTTAAACTATTTGAAATAACATTTACTCTTAATCTTATGTCTAATATGTCAAAATCATTGTAGAAAAAAGCTGAGTAGTTTGCAGCTGGATATACTGTAAGTGGTTTAACATTTCTATCGTGAAACAGTTGTCAAACATTTCATGTTTAGCTGCTTACAGGGGTTTGACCACTGGTTTTAGACCACAATAATTTATTAGTATGGTGTAGGGCCTCCTTATGTGGCCAATACAGCATCAATTTGTCTTGAGAATGACAGATACAAGTCCTTCACATTGGCCAGTGGGATTTTGAACCATTCCTCTTGCAGAACAGTTGCCAGGTCACTATGTGATGCTGGTGGAGGAAAAGGTTTTTCCGACTCGCTCAACAACTCGTCAACAACTTTCCAGTTTTAGTATTCAATCAGATTAAGTATTTATATGTCCTATCGAACAAATTAGAAAAGGTTTAAACCACCCGTTACAATCCGATTTAAATTTCATTCGATTGACGTGCTTATATGTGACTTTTTTATTCTGTCTGTGCTACCAATCACAAACAGATGATTAGGGTCCATGTAAACGCAGCTATTGACAAGTGATGTTAAGAATGCTGAGGCAGCGCAGAACAGACTTATCCTCCTCAATGTCTACGGTGATTACGGCCCTGTCCTCAAATATTTTAGCATGCTCACACTAGCTTATTTGAAATGTGCATTAATTTTTTTTATCGTTTGATATATTTCTATAATGCAGCATGTGATACCTGTGGCCAAAGTCAGAAACTGCGCCCCGACCCCTAATACAGCACACAGGAGGCTCTTATATGGCGGGAAGCGAAAGACATCTGTGTGGATGATTTTCCATCCGTTATCCCCCTGATCCAGATCGTCACAACCCCCATCTTCCTCCACATTATACCTGTAGACACAGTGACAGCGTTCGATCAGTCCATTGTTTATTAATGATCTCTGAGTAATGGCTGCTTCTTCCTCTATATAGATAATTTAACACAAATACATTATACAAAATCAACAGAAAATAAAAGGGAAGAGTTACACTACTATTTAAAAGTTTGGGGTCAGTAAGATTTTTTTAAAAGAAATTCATACTTTTGATGATAAAATAATAATAATAAAACAAATAAATGTTAAATGCACCAATTCAGCATATTAGAATGATTTCTGAATGATCGTGACAATGAAAACTGCAGTAATAGATACTGAAAATTCAGAAATTCAAAAGAAACATCAAAAGAATAAATTTATATTAAGATGGAAAACAATTATTTTCAACTGTAATAATATTTCACAATATTGCAAATAAATGCAACCTTGGTGAGCCGTGAAGTCACGATCTCCTGGCAACATGTTTGTGCATGTGTTGCACAGGGAACAAAAGAAGCACATTTAATGGTTGACAAATGGAAGCATGAGCTCCCTGGAGTACCAAATGTGCTGCTAATTGCATGTGTAATAAACATGTGACATTTATTTATGAACTGAATGAACTTAAGTACAATTTAATTAAGTAAAGTTTCCATGCAGAGTGTAAACAAACAGAATACATGATCAGCCGTGAATTCCACCTTAAATTGATTAAATCATTGAATCAATTTAATTAAAGCTATTTAAAATGATGACTGCAATATGATAAAAGAAACCAATGTTCAATAAATAGTTACATTAATTATATATATGACCACTTTATTAGGGTACTATTAGGTATTTATTACCTGTTCAACTGCTCGTTAACGCAAATATCGAATCAGCCAGTCGTGTGACGGCAACTCAGTGCATTTACGCATTTAGAGATGGTCAATACGATCTGCTGAAGTTCAAACTGAGCATCAGAATGGGGAAAAAGATGATTTAAGTGACTTTGACACCATGGTTGTTGGTGCCAGACTGGCTGGTCTGAGTATTTCAGAAACTGCTGATCTACTGGGATTTTCACGCACAGTCAACCATCTCTAGGTTTTATAGAGAATGGCCTGAAAAAGACAAAATATCCAGTGGGGATGTGCCCGAAGCCGAATACTATGTTCAGAAAGGAAATTCTACGGAGCCTCTAAAGGGACATGGTGATGGAAAAAAATACAAGATGAGGAGGGGAAAAAAAATAAAAAATTTCAATGCCTTTTCAAGGCAACAGTAACTCAAATAACCACTTGTTACAACCAAGGTCTGCAGAAGAGCATCTCTGATCACACAACATGTTAAACACTGAAGCAGATGGGCTACAGCTGAGGCTACAATTCACATGGGCTCACCAAAATTGGACAATAGAAGATTGGAAAAAAACATTGCTGGTCTGAGGAATCTCTAATTCTGATGTGACATTCAGATGGTAGGGTCAGAATTTGTTGTAAGCAACATAAAAGCACGGATCTATCCTGCCTTGTATCAACGGTTCAGACTGGTGGCGGTGGTATAATGGTGTGGATGACATTTTCTTGGCACACTTTGAGCCCCTTAGTACCAATCAATCATAGTTATAGCCACAGCCTACCTGAGTATTCTTGCTGACCATGTCCATCCCTTTATGACCACAGTGTGCCCATCTTCTGATGGTTACTTTCAGCAGGATAACAAACCATGTCACAAAGCTCAAATCATCACAAACTGGTTTCTTGAACATGACAATGAGTTCACAATACTCAAATAGCCTTCACAGTCACCAGATCTCATTCCAATAGAGCAGTTTTGGGATGTGGTGGAACCGGAGATTTGCATCATGGATGTGCAGCTGACAAATCTGCAGTAACTGCATGATGCTATCATGTCAATATGGACCAAAATCTTCTAGCACCTTGTTCAATCTATGCCACAAGGTTCTGAAGGCAAAAGGGGGTCCAATCTGGTATTAGTAAAGTATACCTAATAAAGTGACCGATGAGTGTATATATAGCCTAACTGTAGGCTGTTTATAGTTGCCAAGGTACATTGCAATTTGTCATATTAGAATATGAGCTCACAGGTGAGCGTTTTACAGCAATATTTTACAACAGTTTCAAACATAGCTTATCCAATCAGAATTTAAAGTACAAGGACTAAAAACTTTTAGCATGAAAAACTGTTAATTATTAATTAAATACAATTATGTAATTCAACCAAATTTTCATATGTGAATGAGACTTCAAATCCCTCCTCACCTGGCGAAGTCATTCTTCAGCACTCTCATTAGGATGATGATGACAAAGCCCAGCAGTAGCACCACCAGCACTAGTGAGTTGATGATGGACAGCCAATGGATTTCCAGAGTCTTGGGAAAAAAGGAATAGTCTCTTAGGCGCTCCGCTCTGCGTGAATGGGGCAATGTACTCTCAAACCAGCGAACGCTGTAGGTGTGGGTGATCGACAGACCACCACTGCCGACACCAGCGCCATGGCCTGCCCCTCCTTCCTCTAATGGCTCCGGCTTCACATCCTTCACAGACACATTGGCAAAGATCACAGAGTCACCGTTGTACTCTATATTGAAGTCCAAGTGCGTCCACAACCCCACCTGATGTACAAAAAAAAAAAAGTGAATGAAGAGAGAAACAATGCTTTATTCACTGAATTAGCATATATTAAAGGTGCCCTAGAATTGAAAATTGAATTTACCACGGCATAGTTCAATAATTAGAGTTCTGTACATGGAAATTACATACGGTGAGTCTCAAACACCACTGTTTCCTCCTTCTTATGTAAATGCGATTTTTGCAAAAGACCTCTAAAGAACAGACGAATCTCAACATAACACCGACTGTGACGCAACAGTCGGGATCATTAATATGTACACCCCCAACTTTTGCATATGCCAGCTCATGTTCAAGGCATTAGACAAGCCAGTATTAACGTCTGGAGCAGCACAGTGTCAAATCAACAGACTTTATGCAGGTAAGCAAGCAAGGACAATAACGAAAAATGGCAGATGGAGCAATAATTACTGACATGATCCATGATATCATGATATTTTCAGTGATATTTGTAAATTGTCTTTCTAAATGTTTCGTTAGCTTGTTGCTAATGTACTGTTAAATGTGGTTAAAGTTACCATTATTTCTTACTGTATTCCCGGAGACAAGAGCCGTCGTTATTTTCATTATTAAACACTTGCAGTCTGTATAATGCATAAACACAACTTCATTCTTTATAAATCTCTCCAACAGTGTAGCATTAGCCGTTAGCCACGGAGCACTATGAAACTCATTCAGAATTAAATGTAAACATCCAAATAAATACTATACTTACTATATCTGATATGCTGCATGACGAACACTCTGTAAAGATCCATTTTGAGGGTTATATTAGCTGCGTGAACTTTGTTTATGAAATGTATTATAGAGTTGCGAGCTTGGGGGCGGAGAGCACGAGCATTTAAAGGGGAAGCACGCTGAATCGGCGCATATTTAATTATGCCCCAAAATAGGCAGTTAAAAAATTTAATAAAAAATCTATGGGGTATTTTAAGCTGAAACTTCACAGACACATTCAGGGGACACCTTAGACTTATATTACATCTTGTGAAAAAGCATTCTAGGGCACCTTTAAAATAGTCAAATAGTACACAGCAGCCTCAAAAAGATTTGGACAAAAATTCAGGCAATCATTATTAATAAAGAAATACCCTACTATTTCAATAATACATACAAAATTGTACTACTTTTTTTTTATTATTATTATTTAATAATAATAATAATAATAAAAAATATACATTTTACAGAACAAAAGGAAAATTACAATGATAACATTTATAGTTGCCTTAATATCTTTGCTTCCAAACATTAAAGCATTAAGCTTTTATTTTGCCGGAAAAACAAAGGGAGATATTAAAGTCCCCATGAAATCAAAAAGGAAGTTTTTTAGCGTTTAGTAGGAATACGTTAGCCTTAAGGTTATCTATATGCTAGTGTGCTCCAAAACAAAGACAAAATTTGCATTCAAAAGATATAAGCATTCAAAACTTACAGTCTCTCACTTTCGCCACTGCACATCCAATCAAATGCTCTCTAAAATCTAAAGCGTCCCACCCCTTACATTTTAAATAGACACCGAAACTGCAGTTCACACAATTACCATTCTATATCGTGAATGGCATATTGCACTATATAGGGAATAGGGAATGATTCAGACAGTGTAAATATGCTTTCTGTTGTTGCGAATGAAGTCTGGTTTGCATTAGTGTCACGTGAACCGTCAGAGTGCACACACAGTCTGCTCCAGGCCAGAGATACAATAGCACAGAGCAGATCATATGTGCGAATTGGCGCAGACCACAAAACATATCGGACCCATTTGAATTCTACACGGAATGCTATATATTTAAGAGATAAGGAGGAAATTAGGAGGAGAAATGGTTTGACAGACTCGGCAGTAGAAACAGCTCTGATAAGTAGAAGAGATGTCATATACCAACATAAATTACACACTTTTCAAATTACACACCCTCAGCATGATTATGTTCGCTTCGATTATGTTATCAGGCAACTGGTGAGTAACACCTTTCAACTCTAGGGCTTTTCACACTGTGCTTAACCCTGGGTTAACGTCGTTCTAAACACTGCTTTTAACCCCGGGTAAAGGAACATTTCACACATGTAATTTAGAAGCGGGGTTAGCACCGCTTTTTACCCGGTGTTATAAAACCCTGCTCCGGAGCAGGGTTAGTACTGCTTTTTACCCGGGTTATGAAACCCTGCTCTGGAGCAGGGTTAGCACCGCTTTTGCAGTGTTAACCCCACATTGCGGTGCCAATCTTGTGCAGTGTGAAACGACACAGTGTTAGAATGTTATGACTAGATACTTAGCAGTGGCTAACCGATAGCTTGCATCATATTCACATGCTTTAGACAGTCACAGAAAAACTGTGCATTGTATGTAAACAGTAAGTTCAGTGTTTGAGAGGAAAAATGTCAAATGCTGACAGAAAACTCCACAATTTAAGTGAGGAAGAGACTGTTTCATTCTTACATTTATAGTTTGAAATGTCCATTCAGTATAAACTCGATAGTACAGTCGGCAATACGAGGACGCGCAATGCTAGAAGCTATGTAAACAGGTCGCGTGCTGCGTTTATCCAATCAATGACACTGACACCGAAAATATGCAAATAAGAATGTTAACCAGGGTTTAGGAATGTACAATGTGAAACGTCAGTTTATGAAAACCCAGGATTAACTGTTAACCCCGGGTAAATTCTGAGCAGTGTGAAACGTGAAGCAAGATAACCCAGGATTCCCTTTACCCGGGATTTAGAATGACCCAGGGTTAACTATTTCAAGTTATTTCAATCTTCTGATTTTTATTCACATCTGATGCTTTAAACCCTGGCTAAGATGTTAAGGGTGTTCCGAAGCAGACTGTGCATGAAATAAATGTATTATAAATGTATTAGAAGGCCATTTCATAATTTCAATCATTATACAGGACCCAACGGACACCCCCCAACCATTTTTTTTTCTCATTCATTATTTTTTATACTTTAATAAGGGTGGAAAATATGGAAATGCTTATAAATACGTAAAAATTACATCCCTGAATATTGTAAAACCAACAAACTTTTTGGTCAAACAATCTCATCTTATCTAATGCAAAGAAATGCATTTGGAGCAAAGTGTCCAAACACTTTTTAGGGCGACTGAATGTGTGTGAGTGAGTGAGTGAATGAGTGATGAAGACATAGAAAAAGACCTTATGGCTGTGAGGCAGGAATCCACTCTCTTCCATATATCCCACGAAACCCCATATGGGAATGTCATCAAGGACAAATTCAAAGTAATACAGCTCCTCAACCGCTTCTCGCAGCTGATCCACCTGTAGTTTCAAAAATGCATAAGATATAAGACATCTGTAGCAATTTCCATACATCTCTGCTGTTTCCTATTCTATGACATGTAAATGTGCTAAATCCTGTTCCAGGAAATCTAGCTTCCTGTGGAGTTAAGTTGCAACCCTTGTAACACACCCATCACTCTCAAATGAACCTGAAAACCCTGACTAGCTGGTTCAACCGTGTTTGATTAGAGCATGAGCAGGATAGAGAATCCCTGACATACAGGAAACGGTTAATTTTGCTTACAATTTTGCAAAACCTGTTATGCTCTAAACAAGATTGCATTTTACAAATTTTCTGAATATGACTGCATTGCTACCTCTTTCTCAGAGAGAGTGAGTTTGCATAGCATCTGTCGCTCTGTGTTTTCCTTGAAGCGGATGTTGTAAAGAGACTCAGCCATACGGTCTCCATCCAACACCTCTCCTAGACTCAAGGCTTTATGACGGACCTGCAAACACATCAATCATCAACAAGGTGACAGACCCACACTAACAATAAATCTTAATGACTTGTATTGCACCATAAGGTCATAAACAAGCACACTAACAGAGCCAGATAATACTGAATAGTGCACACTCACCTCTTTAGGTCTGCAGACTGGCAGAGTGTAATAGTGATAGGTTTCCTGGGGGTTGTGATACGGACCAACTTTGTTAACGTACAGGATCACCGGATCGCCTTGCTTGTAACTGACTGCCCAGCCGAAGTGAGGCAGCAGGCACAGAACCAGCACACAGAGCCTCATGGATCGACCAGCGACACGCAGGCCTGAACATTCCAGTCTTGCTGTCATGACAACACCTGTAAGTGAGCAAATCAAGACTGTAAAAGGGGTCAGCAACTGTGCAAACAACAAAAAATATTTACATAATTATTTTAAATGGCTCTTGGTTGACAGGTCCTGCAGTTTGACATGCTAGAACCATTTTAAACAGCTAATTGTTTTATAATTATTATACTTTTTAAGACAATTTTGTGACTACATGAAATATAGTACTAAAATTGAAAATTGGTTTGTGTTTGGAAACACAAGGGTGGGTAAATCATGATTGCATTTTGGGGTAAACTCTCCATTTAAGAGAAATGGTCACAGGACAAAAAAAAATACACCTTTTCAATTAATCATTCATATACACTGTCCTCCAAAAGTTTGGAAACACCCCTGGCAAAGTGTGGTTTTGGACGATATCAGCATAAATCCTTATAATTTTTTGGTGCAAATACATTAAAGTAACTTGACAATATCATTGAAGACCAGCAATAATAATTTTCATTTTGATTACATAATAATGGCAATATATACATGTCAAAGTCAGACATGACCCTTTGCCAGCTGCGATGCCTGGTTACTGGTTTAAACTTAGCCCAGGTTTGTAAAAGATTTTTGGGTCAGCACACCTTAATAGCTTCAACAATTGATTGCCAATTAAGTTTAGAATACAATGAACCAATTAGAACCCAGTTAAGGTCAGATAGCTGCTAATGGTGGATATTTTGATGAATCTAAAATTTAAGTTTTTTCTATGTTCTATATAATAAAATATGTTTTCATAGTTTGTGTTGTCCCTTATCAGTGCAAAATTATCACAAATTAAAAAGGATTCATGTCAATATTGTCCAAAAACCCACTTTTCTAAGGCGTTTCCAAACTTTTGGAGGGCAGTGTAAATGTAATTATTTATATTTTAATAATTCATATAAATTTGAATCTTGATGCAAAATATGTCCATTAACCTTTATAATAAACTACATGTAAGACTTGTAAAACAGACTATTATTGTTCAACATTTTTATGACTTTGCATAAATGTAATGACTACATGAAATTATGTACTAACAAATATTCAAACGTTTTGCAAACATGGTGAGGGTGAGTAAATAAATTTCATTTTTGGGTGAAATGTCACATCAAAAATTGTCAGTACTTACAATATATTTTTTCTTATTCACATTAATTTAACAATTCAAATGAATTATTCATATAAATTTGAATACTGCTAAAAAAAAGTTCAATGATATATAACTAAATGTAACTCTAACGACGACATAATTACATAATTGTTGAATATGGAAACAAATATAGGTAAATAAATGGACAATAATGTAAAAAATGTCACTTATTTTGAGGTGTCTGTTACAGTGTAATAAGTGCTGAGAAAAATGAATTAACATGTACTTAGTATATGGTTTGCTTCAGTTGCTTGTAATAATACATAATTTACTGTTATTACTATAGTAAGTACATGTAACATGTGTAACGACACTGTAAAATAAAGAGTCTCCTAATGGACGAAATTGACGTCCTCCGCTAGATTAATTCAAATACATTTTGATAGGTTAAATAAACAGATGTAGCTAGCATTCTTCAAACATAACAAATGAGAAACAAGTCGACCAGTCTCTGCAATTTGATTTAAGAGCACTATAAATCCTTTTCGCCAACTAAGATGCTTTGAATACTTCCGCATCCGAGAAATGCACCAAACCTGTTTCAGATGCTTCCTCGGATTCCTTAGAATCGCTTCTTACTTTTCAAAATCCGGTCAACAGCACACGCGTATGTGTAATGTCATATCTGACCATTGCTGGTGATGGAAGATATCCAATCTTAGTTTTTACGCGATGAAACAGCCGAAAGGTCGAGAGCAGCAGCGGCGCACAGCGAATCCACGTCACCTTAAAAAATAAAAACACCCTTTTAGAGATCTTCCGGGGTGGGCGGGGCTACAGCGCAACACCTGCACCAGTTTCAAAACTCTCGGCTTCTTTAATTCACAACTTTTAAGTGTGGGTTCAATAAAAGAAAACGTTTATCGTGCACGTTAGGAAGTGATAACCATTACCAGGAACATCGGTGTCATTTCTTCCTTCTAGTTGATGTGTCGCCAGTCCTGACTAATCGATCGAGATGCATGTTCTGTTGTTCTTCCTTGCGAAGGCTGAACTAGACCATTTTGATTAACCGATTCAATCGTCCGTGATAAGAATTCGATTATTTATGCCTTTATTTAGAATTCGCGCGAAATTGACGACGCGTTTCCTCGTGGTGGCGTTTGTATTTGTATGACTGAAAAGCGAGATATTAAGAATAAGATACACATTTTATTGGTAAGTTGTCTGTTATTTCTGCGTTTTGCAGTTTGTTAAGTGCTGCTACATAAATGCTGCGCGTGCATAAGCCGCTTTAGGACATGCTTGCGGGATTTTAAGCTTTGTTTTGCATATCTGAAGTTTTTTTTCCTCCATTCTTTAGTATCCACACTGATATATGAGCTGCTCTGTGTTGGTCTTTGTTTTGCATTTTGTTTTATTTTTCCCCTATTTGGATTTTAATCCTTTTAGATATCTGATAATAGCATAGTTCGTCACTATGGGAATTCACGGTCTTGCAAAGCTCATTGCAGATCACGCGCCTTCAGCCATCAAGGAGCAGGACATCAAAAACTACTTTGGTAAGGCCTCCTACTATTTAAATGAGATTATGATTAATATTCCAAGAAATACCAAGTAAAACGTTTGTATATATTTGTGTATTTTATATGCATGCAGGAAGGAAGATTGCTATTGATGCTTCCATGTGCATCTACCAGTTTTTGATCGCTGTGAGACAGGACGGTAATGTTTTGCAAAATGAGGATGGAGAGACGACTAGGTATGTAGTGATGTCTACTATCATTTGTCCATTACTGAAATGTAAAATAAATTAAATAAATTTTTTTTTCTTGCAACTTGCAGCTGGACAGCAGTAGTACTTTACTTAAAGGGGGGAAAAAATCCTAAATAGTCATCAAAGATGAGTATATTGGGCCCTCAAGAGTCAAAGCAGTGGTTTCTGAGAAAAAAAAAAACAAATCATCAGTTTAGCTCAATTGGATATTAATATTAAAGGGTAAGATCAGATGTTTTATCAGGCTATTATTATTTTTGCATTTAGATATGTGTGGCAGAAGGCAGTGCAATGTTAAAGAAAGATACTGTACGAGGTTCGGGGTTTTCCTCTTGAAGTCTGGGCCATTTTATATTTTGCTTAAAAGTACTAAAAATAAAAAAACATACATTATACATTTCAAAGTATGAGTTCTCTGTCTTTGCAATCTACAATTAATTTTCCCTATTATAACATTGTTAATTATGAAATGCTCTTAACATGCTGATTAAAGGGTTAGTTCACCCAAAAATGAAAATTCTGTCATTTATTACTCACCCTCATGCCGTTCCAGACCCGTAAGACCTTCGTTAATCTTCGGGACACAAATTAAGATATTTGAGTTGAAATCCGATGGCTCCCTGAGTCCTCCATAGGGAGCAATGACATTTCCTCTCTCAAAATCTATAAAGGTACTAAAAACATATTTAAATAAGTTCATGTGAGTACAGTGGTTCAATATTAATATTATAAAGCGATGAGAATATTTTTGGTGCGCCAAAAAAAAACAAAATAAAGACTTGTATTGTGATGGCCGATTTCAAGACAATGCTTCATGAAGCATCGGAGCACAAATTAATCAGTTTATCGAATCATGATTCGGATCGCGTGTCAATCTGCCAACGGCTGAAATCATGTGACTTTGGCGCTCCGAACAGCAGATTCGATACACTGATTCATTTATGATCCGATGCTTCCTGAAGCAGTGTTTTGAATTCGGCCATCACTACATAAGTCGTTATTTAGTTTTTTTTGGCGCACCAAAAATATTCTCGTCGCTTTATAATATTAATATTGAACCACTGTACTCACATGAACTGATTTAAATATGTTTTTAGTACCTTTAAGGATCTTGAGAGAGGAAGTGTCATTGCTCCCTATGGAGGCCTCACGGAGCCATTGGATTTCAACTAAAATATCTTAATTTGTGTTTCGAAGATTAACTAAGGTCTTATGGGTGTGGAACGGCATGAGGGTGAGTAATAAATGACAGAATTTTCATTTTTGGGTGAATTAACCCTTTAAGTCATAAGTGTTTTTTAATTTCAATGGTTCACCACTGGGGGGTGTGACTTTAGCAGTTTGATGTAAAGCTGCACTGCATTCACTAGGTCAACTGCATATGACAACAGTTCAAATTGTGCTTGTCTCCGCAGCCACCTCATGGGCATGTTCTACAGGACCATCCGAATGCTGGAGACCGGCATCAAGCCGGTTTATGTGTTTGATGGGAAGCCCCCTCAGCTGAAATCAGGAGAGGTGCATCAGATGCGCAATCACTCTAAAGAAAATTGTCAATATTTACTCATACTTTTGCCATTCCGAACCTTTTTTTTTTTTTTTTATTCAAGAATTTTTGATTTTGGGATGAACTCTCCATCCATAAAATACTGAATTATTATTTGCAGAAGTGCATAAGTACTCTATGAACAAATCTACAGTTAAAAAAAACTGGAAGCTGCGGTTGCCAGAAATTCACCGTAAAAAAAAAAAATACTGGGACACTGTTTCAGGTATTAAAATATAGCATATTTGTGCCTGTACATTTCACAACTTATAACCTTATTTCAATCAGTGATGTAATGTTAATATGCCAAGCTGCTTAAAATATAAAAATCTGCTTTTTACCTTAAAATGTACTGATAATCTATAATACAAGTGGTTCAATAGGAAGCCACATGATGAATCGCAAATGCATAAAGCATGGTCAGTATTCGTATATCGGTAAAACACAACACTAAATTAATGCGATAAATTGACTAAACATAAAATGTAACAAAACACCCTAATGTAAATTATAGATAATCAAAATAAGAAGAAACTAGATAATTCATATGAAATCGTATGTGATACGTTTTTCTCTATAAATTAAATTTAGTTAAACGTTTGACATTTATAGTACAAAAAAAAAATCACAGTTTGTTAAGGTGATTTACCTGCTTAACTAAGATTTTTATTGTAGTCTTTTACTGTATTTCTGTAAAAATTAAATTTTTGCAGTGTATGTTTTAAAGATAACGCTTTACAATAAGGGTCATTAGTTAACATGAACTAATAATGAACTGCACTTCTACAGAATATACGTATCTAATCTTTGTTAATTTCACTATTTACTATTACATTATTAAAATCAAGAGTTTTATTTGTTAACATTAGTTAATTATTGGTAGTCAGAGGTGAGGTGGGGTTTGGGGGCAGTGGGTGCCAGGCAGATTCTTTTTATTTTAAGGTTGGGCCTGGGGGTATTTAGTATACTAGTATTTACTAAATAAAGCAAGGTGTAGTTTTACATTTAAGCTAATTTAATTATTAACATTATTTTCACATGATGTTTAAATTTGTGATTTTGATTATCAAAGATGAGTTTTATGGGATAAAATTTTTGACGGCAGATATTTTTATTTTTATACTTGCAGCTGGAGAAGAGAGGCGAGAGAAGAGCAGAGGCTGAGAAGCTTCTAGCTCAGGCACAGGAAGCAGGTACAGACACTTTTAAAACAGCTTGTTTTCTTGAAAGTAATTCTTTAAAATGGATCCTAATACCAAATATTCTCACAGGTGAACAGGAGAACATTGACAAGTTCAGTAAGCGACTAGTGAAGGTCACCAAACAACACAACGAGGAATGCAAGAGGTTACTTACTCTAATGGGAGTCCCATACATTGAGGTACTGCTACAGTCACTGACTGCCAACTTTATAGAATTATAGAAATTAAAACACATTATTATTATTATTATTATTAGGGCTCCCCCCTAATAGTCGACTAACCGTTCAACTAGAAGAGGCTTGGTCTACCAAGATTTTTATTAGTCGGTTAGTCGCAGAAAAAAGTCATGCAGTCCGTGAGGGACTGATCGTTAACGGCAGGAAATCCAAATATTCGCCTATGATTCATTGACCTCAAATATGGCTTATCACTTGAAACATGTAAGTAGTAGCAGCTTTACAAATCTACTTGCTGTTAGGCTAGTCCTAGATAAATGTGCGCTATTAGGCGCATATCCATGCTTGTGTGGAGAGCGCACTTACTGCATGACATACAGGCCCTGGTGCGATCACTTGCATTTAACTTAAAATACTCCATAATTTTGGTCATACAGATGGAGTAATGCAAACTGTAATGGGTCTACTTTTATTGCTGTAAACTCACAATTACAGCAAAATGTTGTGCTTTTGTAAAATAACTACCAATATATAGCTTCATGTGTGCACTTGAGCACTGATTAGGCTATTTATGATATATAGGCAATTAAAGGCTCATTATGATTTATGGCTTATTAATATAAATGTATGATTAGTCAACTAACGGCTTAAATAAATGACTACTAGTCGACTGGAAAAATCTTTAGTCGAGGGCAGTCCTAATTATTATGCATAAAGTTATTTTGTGGATATAAACAGAGTTGGATATATTTCATGTTAAGGCTCCATGTGAGGCTGAGGCAAGCTGTGCTGCTCTGGTGAAATCAGGGAAGGTTTATGCCACAGCAACCGAAGATATGGACGGTTTGACATTTGGAACGACAGTCCTGTTGAGGCATCTAACAGCCAGTGAAGCAAAGTATTTTTGGATACGGGTCATATCTGAAACTGTTTTTTGATATATTATGGTGATGGAGATGTTTGGGTATGCACAAGTAACTGGTTCATATTTATTATTTTTTTCATCTTAGAAAGCTCCCTATCCAAGAGTTTCATTTCAGTCGTATTCTACAGGATATGGGTCTGACACATCAACAGGTGAGACTTTTGCTTTCTGTAAATCCTCTTTTGTATGTAAATATCTGGAAGTTTTAGCTCTTTCTAACTGCCATGTTTGTGTATGTTTTAATTTCTTCCTTAGTTTATTGACTTGTGTATCCTACTGGGCTGTGACTACTGTGGCACTATAAAAGGAATCGGACCCAAGAGGGCCATCGACCTCATTAAACAGCATGGCTCTATTGAAGAGATCCTTGAGAATATTGACCCAAATGTAAGTTTATTTACACCGTTTAAGGGTGTTTACTTATTGTTGAATGTCACATTGCAGGTCATGACATCTTCAAGATGGTACCCATATTAGTGATGAACCCTTTCAAATCTCACATCCAGGATCGTGTACTTGCTGAATTGTGGTGCCCTCTAGTGGTCAGTGCATTGCTTAGTCAGAAAATAACTTTTGGCAGCATGGCAAGTGTATTGAAATTTTGCCTGTCATTTTTCTTCCCATTTATTTGATCCTCGCCTTTTGCATAAAGATTTTTTTTTCTAACTTTGTTAAAAAAAAATTTAAAAAAAAGTGGTGGTCCTTCCTTTGTCTCTCAGTAAAACTCAAAAACATTGTGAAGACCCATACATACAGTGGGTACGGAAAGTATTCAGACCCCCTTAAATTTTTCACTCTTTGTTAATTTGCAGCCATTTGCTAAAATCATTTGTTCATTTTTTTCCTCACTAATGTACACACAGCACCCCATATTGACAGAAAAACACAGAATTGTTGACATTTTTGCAGATTTATTAAAAAAGAAAAACTGAAATATCACATGGTCCTAAGTATTCAGACCCTTTGCTCAGTATTTAGTAGAAGCACCCTTTTGATCTAATACAGCCATGAGTCTTTTTGGGAAAGATGCAACAAGTTTTTCACACCTGGATTTGGGGATCCTCTGCCATTCCTCCTTGCAGATCCTCTCCAGTTCTGTCAGGTTGGAT
>RJVU01059636.1:3352885-3366126 GCA_003731715.1 Anabarilius grahami | reverse complement strand
ATTTTCTGAGAACTATCAGATTGGACTTCGTTCAGAGGGAGACGAGAGATCACGCATCATGTTAGTTTTCTTTATTTTACAAAAAGCACAACATTTTGTTTTTACTCTGAGTGTACACAAATAAAAGAAGATATACCACAGATTAAAATGGTGTATAACTCTTAATTATATGTGCAACATTGATGGAGTATTTTGAGTCTCTTTCACACTGGTAAGAAAAAAACCGCGATGTATCGCCGGCGTGACGGTCAGACCCCAGAGTGTTAATAAATCTGCAAAAATGTCAACAATTCTGTGTTTTTCTGTCAATATGGGGTGCTGTGTGTACATTAATGAGGAAAAAAAATGAACTTAAATGATTTTAGCAAATGACTGCAATATAACAAAGAGTGAAAAATGTAAGGGTGTCTGAATACTTTCCGTACCTACTGTATATTGATTGGCTTCATCACTCAATAAGCTGGTGTGTGGTGGGCATTCTGGCGTAATATGGCTTCCGTTATGTCATCCAGGTGGATGCTGCACATTGGTGGTGATTGAGGAGATTCCCCCTTCCGTATGTAAAGTGCTTTGAGTACCCAGAAAAGCGCTATATAAATGTAACAAATTATTATCATTATTATAATTATTATTATTATTATAGTGATTTTTTTTTTTCCTCATTATTTTTGAATTAATTTCTGGAGGAAAATGCAAAAGTACACACTAAGTGGCAACTTTATTTGTTACAACAGTTCAACTGCTCATTATCATGAATATCTAATCAGCCAATCACACATGCTGGTCTCGTGAATAATTAGTTGCTTGGACGGTAATAGGTGGGCTCTAACCAATGAGATGCCACTGGAACACTATTCCCACCCACTACCAAAGGAACCAGCCAGCAGCTTCCGCTTCTTAAAGCATTTCATTTTGCTTTATTTTAATGTAGAACATAAATTCTACATCAGCCAAGCAACAGTGAGTTGGTCACCTACACACACGTTTAAGGTGCATCAAATACACTATGCATCCATTGATATCATTTGGAATAGTGCGCTCACTGCTCACTGGATATCTGCTAAACTTAGCCTTTAACTTAGTCACTGGCAAATTAAATCTAACAAATTATTACTAGTGGCCTATGATAAACGTTTAGGGGCCATTTACTTGACACAGTTTTTAACTAAACTTTTTGAGTTTTGGCCATTCATTTACATGACAACGATGTTTTGGGGGGCTGAAAACAAACTTTTAAAAACTGGTTTCAAAGTGCAGGTTTTTGAATGCGAAACCTGTTATCTCTGTGTAAACAATAAAAACATGAATTTGAGAGAACGGTGACATCATGCTTATATTACGTGTTCAGTATAGGGTGCCGTAGTGTTTCTTTAAGTGTAATTGCCAACTACTGGCCTGCCATGCATAATACAGCGTTTTAGTCATTTTTGTGGATCCATGTGAAAGGGGATCGTTTTGACAACATTGTCTCCTGTATGCAAAAAAATGCAAAGGAAAAGCTTTTGTTTTTAGTACATTATTGTTGTGTAAACCTACCTTAGTCACCTAATGTGGAATTTTGCTTTATTCACAATGTAGAAGGTTGTTAAACAAACTGTCTTTAAGCACTACATTGAGCCTTCGTTGGTTAAGTTGGTTTACAACATATTGTTTGTGTTTGGTTTGTGCTGCAGAAGCACCCAGCTCCAGAGGACTGGCTGTATAAAGAGGCTCGGGGTCTGTTCTTGGAGCCTGAGGTTGTGGATGGCCCATCTGTCGATCTGAAGTGGAATGAACCTGACGAGGAAGGACTAATTCAGTTCATGTGTGCTGAAAAACAATTCAGGTACAAACCAGCTAAAATCTTTACAAATACTTCTTTATTTGGTAATACTTTATTTACAGTGTCCTTGTTACACGTTACATGTAGTTATTATAATAATTACTATAAATTCTGCATAATTACATGTAGGGCTTGATACAGATGTCCCAATTCTGATTCACAGGACCTCGATTCGATTCGATTTTCGGTTCAGTGATTTCAGTGATTCAATTTTCACTGTCCCCAGCACAAAAAAAATAAAATAATAATAATAGTTGTTTTTGTTTTTGAACCATCCCTGTATTGTAATAAGGTTTTGACACCAAAATTTTAGATACCAGTGAAATTATTCTCAATTCCAATTTCGATGCCACAGCTAAAACTACTATCTAACTAATATAAATTTCAAAGATTATTAAAGACAAGTTAAGTCATTAATAAAAAAAGAAATTAAACTACAAGCAATAGCACAAATAAATAAATACAATAGAACAAAGATACAAATGAAATAATCGGTGCTTTTAAGGTTTTTCAGGTAGGTCTAACAGTAATTTTCAGGTAAAGAAATTGAATGAAGTAATCAAATGTAAAATGACACTGTACAAATTAAATAAAGGATAACCCTTATTAAAGTTACAAAGTGAAGAGCAGTGAGTGATTGTTCTGTCACTTGTTGTTTGATTAACATTAAAAACACAAACGGCAGCAGGAATATTAGGCTATCACTTTCGGAGCTGCATGGATCCAATATAATTATAATTAACATGCGTTGTCCTTCTCTTCTGTTCTGTTCACTTAAGCCATAACCGACTGTTTAATAGGATACTGGCCAGTGCACTTCTGGCAAGGGCACTTGATTAAATATATAAAATTTTTAGTGTTACATGTGATAACTTTTAATATGTATATTCTTTTTGTAGACGGTGTTCAAAACATTTAATGTTCCTGGTATATTGGCAGTTAATACAATTACCACATTTAAAATTTCCCAAAGGGATTTTTCCTGTAAGGGTCTTAGTTACAAGCCCTAACTAATTTATCCTTAATATTTCTGGCTCTTTTGTGAGCAATAAGTGGAGGATTTTGAAATGTACTTTTTAAAGAAGGATCGTCTTGTAAAATATGCCAATATTTATTCACCACCTTGTTGATATTGAAGGTTTTTGGAGCATAGGTAGTGCAGTATATAATACCTGACCTTGAAGATGTTTTCTTACCTGTGCTAGAATTTAGGCAATCTTCACGATTTCTGACATGTACTTTTTCTTCTGCTTGTGAGAGCCACTTTTCATTGTAACCCCTCTCTTTAAATTTTGATAACTAAATTTTTCTATTTCGTAGTCCTCACTATTTTCACAAATACGTTTTATTCTTGTGAGTTGACTTATTGGTAAACTTCTTTTTAAAGAGACAGGATGAAAACTTTGACCATGTAACAATGTGTTCCTGTCTGTTGGTTTTGTATATAAGGATGAAACGAGATTTTTCCCTCTTCTTTCAACAAGTATATCCAACAAGTAGGAAAATTTACAATCAGAAATTGTAAAAATTCATGGAGAACGGCAACTTGTCATTTCCAGAGCATAAACACATCTTCAATATATCTTTTCCAAGAAACAATATGTGGTAAAAAAATGGTTCTTTTCATATAAAACACTTTCTTCAAGTGAACCTACAAAAAGGCAAGCAAAACTGGGTGCCATTTTTGTTCCCATTGCTGTGCCTGAAATTTGAAGATATGGGATATCGTCAAAAAAGAATTCCTTTTCAAGACAAAAGAAGCCAATTCAATAAAAAATGCTGTAAATGGAATTTGAATTGGTCTTTTATTAAGAAAAATTCTAAAGCTTCAAGTCTGTTTTTATGGTCAATATTGGTGTATATAGGGACTCAATATCAAGGGTACACATGATTATATCTGATTCAAGTTGTGAAAGATCTTTTAGGTATACCAAAAACTCAGAACTGTCTTTAATATATGATTTTAGATTGGGGACAAGATCTTTTATATGGTAATCTACATAACTGGAAATTCTGTCCGTAAGATTACCTATACCAGAGGCAATCAGTCTACCTGGCCGATTTTTTTTTTTAAGCTTTTGTGAATTTTTGGAAGAACATACAAAAAAGCTTTTTGAGGATTTTCATTGAGAAGGAATTGTGATTCCTTTGATGAGATATCACCATTATGTATGAATTCTGTTTCTGTTTGTACTTAAAGGAACCTACACACACCTGAAACCTTTTAGCCCTGACGAAGGCCTGTGTGCCGAAACGCGTTGGCAAAATAAAGTTGATACTTAGCTCCAGCTTCATAGTTTTTTGTTTATATTCTTGACCCCTCCGTGCCACAAGTGCTGCTGGTTTTCATTCCTAACTTGCGTGACCATGCAGCATTGGCATAATCGGGACAGTGACCGTTCCTTCAACTGCCTGGAACATCTTTTAATCTGAAAGGCACATCTGCATCCGCCATGTTAAGCATTAAATGAATGACAGGGTCCCAGCTGTAACATCGTGCAAGGTAAATAAGAGGATGACATCTAGTGGAGAAGACTAGTAATAAGATTAATGTCGATCAGATTATGGCCTGGTTTCACAGACGGGGCTTAGCCTAAACCAGGGTTAGGCCTTAGTTTAGTTAGGGCATTTAAGTACTTTTATAAACATTCACTAGAAGAAAAAAAACATCACTGGTGTGCTTCTTGAGACAAAAAAAATGGCACTGACACATTTTAAGATATGTTGGTAAGTTACTTTTTTAACTAAAAGTAACTTTTGCAAGTTACTTTCAGTTAAAACAGCTCAAACATCCATTTTAGTCTAGGACTATTTTAAGCCTTGTCTGTGAAACCAGGGATTATTTTCAATGTTTGCTGAAATACAGAAGAAAATCGATTCAATAACGATTCTCAAAAGCTATGAATCGACCACATATTATTATTATTATTATTATTATTATTTATTTTTTATTTTTTTGCCCAGCCCTAATTACATGCAACTAACCCTAAACAACACTCTAATCCAAACCCTATAGTAAGTACATCAATTATTATTATAATTAGTTCTTAAATGTGTAATTACACTGTAACACGGACACCCTAATATAAAGTAACCCATTATTTTAAGGTGTCTTTTTTTACAGTTTAATTACACACAGTACTGGGAGATATTAATTAAACCAAACCCTAATTGTACAGGAAGTACATTTTAGAGTTTACTGTCATATAACATGGATAACAAGGTCACTGTAAAGTGTTAACAAATTTCATATGTGTAAATTAAAAGCTATTTCATAATATATCTAAATGACTACAAACCATTGCAGAAGCAGCTTGTGATGGAGGCCACATTAATGGCTTTGGATATTAAATGGCTTGTACACAAAGGTTGTGATGTGGCATGTATGTTTGTGTATAAAATTTGATGATACTCTGGCAAAGCATCTGCTCTGACACACAAACCGGCACTGTTTTGGTGGAAAGTGAAGTGAAGCCTGTTGTGCTGTGAGGTGTGAGATGGAACAAATAAAGGTATCATTGTTTTGTATTTGTGGCTATGCTCTCACAGCAGCAGAATATGATTGTCAGATTATTGAATTTGTGTGTTTTCAGTGAGGATCGTATCCGCAACGGCTGTAAGAAGATCATGAAGAGTAGACAAGGGAGCACCCAGGGCAGGCTGGACACGTTCTTTACTGTAACCGGATCAATCTCTTCTAAGCGCAAGGTAGGGTGTAATGACTGGAACTAAAATGTATAACTGTTAAGATAATTAAATACTATAAGATAATTAAGTAAATTGTAAAATTATTTTTGTATTGTATAGGAGCCTGAAATAAAAGGATCTGCCAAGAAGAAACAGAAAACAAGTGCTACACCAGGCAAATTTAGGAAGGGCAAATGAAAGTGATTTCAGACAGAGGTGTTCAGAGCTGGTCATGCCCTTAACATTCATTTCATATTGACAAACAAAACATAAGAACATTACCTAAAAGTATTTTAATAAAATTGGGGGAAATAAGTTTTAAATGCCCTGTTTTTCTGTTTTCTGTACTATCTTGAATAAAGATAACTATTTAATGATATAATTTTAGTTTGATTTGAAGAAATTCTTTCTTTGTTGAACTGAGCACTTCTCAGATTTAAGATTTCTCACACCCTACACTGTAAAACACGATAAATTGAGAATACTAAATTATTGTAGACACTGATTACCTCAAATGTAAGTAAAGCAACTCAAATTTTTAAAATAAACAATTATAAGTAACAATTACATCAATCTAAAATATTTTTATTTACATTTATGCATTTAGCAGACGCTTTTATTCAAAGCGACTTACAGTGCATTCAGGTTAACATTTTTTACCTAACATGTGTCCCCTGGGAATCGAACCCACAACCTTTTGCGCTGCTAACGCAATGCTCTACTACTGAGCCACAGGAACACTATTTAATTTAATGTTTAAGTCCACTGTACTTAAAACTATTGTTTACCATACGTAATGTTTCTCATTTTTCAATTATTTCGATGCAGTGGTTGTAAAACCCAATATGTTCAGAATACTCATAACATTCAAGTAAACAACTCGGATTATTTTAGTAGAATTAAAAAAATTATATATTTTATTACAATTTAATTTAAAGGTGCCCTAGACCGTTCTTTCACAAGATTTAATATGTCTAAGGTGTCCCCTGAATGTGTCTGTGAAGTTTCAGCTCTAAATACCCCATAGATTTTTTAAAAAAAAATGAACTCCCTTTTTTGGGGCATCATTAACTATGCACCGATATAAGCTGCGGCCCCTTTAAATCTTGCGCTCCCCGCCCCCCCCCCCGAGCTCGCGACTGCCTTAAACAGCATAAACAAAGTTCACACAGCTAATATAACCCTCAAATGGATCTTACAAGATGTTCAGCATGCATGCTGCATGCATGCTTCGGATCATGTGAGTAGAGTATTTACTTGGATGATTACATTTGATTCTGAATGAGTTTGAGGCTGTGCTCCGTGGCTAACGGCTAATGCTACACTGTTGGAGAGATTTATGAAGAATGAAGTTGTTTATGAATTATACAGACTGCAAGTGTTTAAAAATGAAAATAGCGACGGCTCTTGTCTCCGTGAATACAGTAAGAAACGATGGTAACTTTAACCACATTTAACAGTACATTAGCAACATGCTAATGAAACATTTAGAGAGACAATTTACAAATATCACAAAAAATATCATGTTATGGATCATGTCAGTAATTATTGCTCCATCTGCCATTTTTCGCTATTGTCCTTGCTTGCTTATCTAGTCTGATGATTCGGCTGTGCAGCTCCAGACGTTAATACTGGCTTGTGTAATGCCTTGAACATGGGCTGGCATATGCAAATATTGGGGGCGTACATATTAATGATCCCGACTGTTACGTAACAGTCGGTGTTATGTTGAGATTCGCCCGTTTTTCAGAGGTCTTTTAAACAAATGAGATTTACATAAGGAGGAAGCAATGGAGTTTGAAACTCAAGTTATGTCTTTTCCATGTACTGAACTCTTGTTATTTAACTATGTCAAGGTAAATTAAATTTTTGATTCTAGGGCACCTTTAAATATTGATTAAACACCTAATCTTTACAGTTAAATGTTAGTTAGTAACAGCACACCAGAATGTGGTAATGTAACCATCAAAGAGACTATCACTATTTACTTGCATGAACTGTTAATCAACAAGCAGTATTTATAGCCTTGAAATTTTGCAGTCCATTCCTGACCTAATCACAGGCAATACATATATCACCACGATGATAATCTTACATAACTTCAATGTCACACAAACACATTTAAATACCAAAATAGCAGAACATTAAACACATCTTCCCCTGTATTAATCTTGTGCAACATTTCAACATTTATTCTACCTTACAGAGTGTGACACAAAGCAAGCTGCGAATTTGAAATCTGCTGCAACTCAGTTGTTGAATGAGTTCTTCTGGTAACATCGGCAATGACATGACCTGGATGACGTCACTTTACATCGCTCAGTAAACTTAAAAATTATTTAAGTATAAGGGTTTACTCAAATGTTGAATTACACAAAAATAAAATTAAACTCGTTCAGAAAATGTAATTGTTTTGAGTTTCATCAATGATTTAATAGACTTTAATTGCAGCGTTCTCAATCTTTATAAGTTAGTAGTACAGTTCGAGTTTACTACAGGTAAAATTTATAGGTTTAACCTATCTAGATCTCTAACCTATGGAAGCTTGTTTCCGCCACTTAGCAAAAAATCAGAATTGCAAGATGTAAACTCGCAATATTCTGTATATTATATAATTCATATTCCATAGTGGAAACAAGCTTCCATACTAGCCACTATGCTACAATGCACTGTTATTTCAGAACAGCAATCATAAACTCGGTATTAAAGCTTCTCTATTCTTTGCTGTTGGGTTGATAAACAGGTTTGCATGAGGAAGTTCAACGGACAATGTATTAATCTAGACAAAAAACAAAAAAACCTGTTACATGATATTCTAGTGCTGAAGTACAGAAAGGTTTTAATTAAATGTAAAAGGTCATTTGATAGTATACATGCATGTTTTACAGAGTTGGGCATTTGGTTCATTTTAATGTGGTAAACACATAGGGACTCCTGGAAAGAGTTAACCTCTGCATCATTACTCTGAAAACTAGTAGTCAGGTTTACAGAAATCCACAGTACTGTGAGGAGATCGTGCTGGACTTCTGTTTTACTCTGAATGAAAGACGGACTGCTGTAGGTAAGGCTTCTTTATCATTTTGTCTCTTTTTGAGCACATTTCAGACTTTATCCAATGCATAAATAAGTCACATTAAATTTTATATTTCAGAGTTTACAACTTTTTAAGAGTCTTTGTCTATCAATAAAAGTGTGGCATTCGTGTGAAGCATCTTTGTAGACTGAAAACTAATGTTTTCATGTTTGTACCTACAGCACTTGAGATGCCTGTCTCTTCTTTCATGGTTTTTCTGTTTTTTCTGCTTGTGGTATTTTCAGGTGAGTCAGTTCCTATTGCTGTATAACTAAAATGAAAAGGAAAAAAAGCTCTAGTACTACACTAATGTGAAACAAAATAAGTGTTTTTGTATGTTTATATTGTTTTTCTGTTTCCAGAATCTAAATATAATGCAGAAATGCCCAGCAGAATAATGGCACTGAGCGGCTCCTGTGTGCAGATACCTTGTAGATTTAATGTGTCAGAGGACAGTTTGAAGAACACAGGAAGTATATTTGGCATCTGGATAAAGAAGAACCATGATTTGCAAAACATAGAGAGTTTGGTGGTTTTTAATGGAAATGCAAACATCACCAAAGGATTCAGTCATATAGAGATACTTGGAAATCTTAGTCAGCGTGAATGTACCACTGTTTTCTATGATGTGATGAACAATCATTCAGACAACTACTACTTCAGGGTGGAAACAAAGCCACCGGATTGGAAATACACATATAGTGAAAACCCCATCAACATTTCTGTCTCAGGTACGAGGGTAAACTGTAAACTATATTGTTCTGTTATGGCATCAAAATTATACTGATTGATTCATAATTTAATTCAAATTTATTTGTGTAGTACTTTTTTTGGATAGCATCAAAGCAGCTTCACAGAAAATGCATGTCTACATTACAATTTAGAGTGATCTGTTATCAGAGGTGACTGTGTCCAAGTAATGTATTTCAGAAATGTACAAATACAAATCACACAGTTAGCTGACATGTATTAATTTTAGGCAGAAAAAATAGCTCATTATTGAGTAATTAATTATATTAATTAATGATTAATTATTACAAGTTGTGAACATGATTACAGTATATATAAAATTTAGGTAACACTGTCATTGTTACATGTACTAACTATAAGTTATGCATAATTACATGCAACTAACCCTAAACCAAACCCTATTTCTAACCCAATAGTAAGTACATAGTTACTTTATATTACTCAGCACTTAAATGTATGGTTACACTTTATTTATACAACGTTACATTGTAATTACTCAAATAAGTACTGAGTACTATTAATTAACTACATGTACTTAATATAGAGTTACAGTTGGGGTTAGGGTTTGGTTTAGGGTTAGTTACTTGTAATTATGCATGAATTACTGATACTATAGTAAGTACATGTAGTAACGTGTAACTACAGCACTGTAAAATAAAGTGTTACCAAATGTATAATTACTGTAACCACAATTTAGCATTGGTGCATAATCATGGAGTCATTTCATGTGTTCCCCAGTAATTGGTAATCTGTGTTGCATATTTCTATGAAATAAATGATCATTCCTTAAATTACTGAAAGGCCTTTAGTTGCAAGATGATTCAGTCAATAGTTTTTGTTTGTATTTGGGATTGTTCTCTTGTCTCTTGGCCTAAAAGTCCCCACAACAAAAGAACTGTGACAAAAAGAACTGTTAATTACTAAAGGAGGAACATTTAGTTATACTAGTGAAATCAATTGTTTTCCATAATTGAGAGGAAGTATATTTGTAGTGGAAGCAAAATGGGCCCACAGACTACTGGAGTTACAAATGAGTTTTGTTTGTGAAATGTACCTGTATTGACATTGTAGTTCCAAGTACTAAATTAAAATACAATTAAGTGATTGTATTTAGCAAAGTATTTTTTAATACAAAAGTTCAATAAACTAGAATGTAAAATTGAGTAACTTGGACACAGTATTTACATTTTACTAAGTCTATTTTCACTCCAGCAGTGAAAATAATTCCAAATTGAGTCATTGAAGAATCAACCATTGTGTTTCTCCAAGGATCAAACAGTTTTGTTCCTAAATAAATCAATGTATTTGAGCTTAAAGGTGGAATGAATAGTTCAGTGACTCCATCATAAAAACAGGTAGTACTTCGTTCCTTTCTGAATGTTGTCGCTTTTATTTTTATAACGCTTTATACAATAGAGATTGTTTCAAAGCAGCTTCACAGTCTTAAGGCCAGAACACACCAAGCCGACGCCGACGAACTAGTGGTGACGAAAGCAGACTGCGGGGTTGGCTCACGTAGGCAGCGTCTGTGTCCAAAGTTGGCCTGACACACCAAACCGACGCTAAACAGTCGACGGCCAAGTAGCACGTTAGTTCTGTGCCTGCGTGAGATGAAATGCGTTTCCGTACCAGCAGGTGGCAGTATGTGAACAGCCGATCAGATGGCCCCACGGACCGACGAGCTCCGACGCCGATTTAACATTTTGAATCGGCCGAAAAAAAGCAGATGGTGCGGAACACACTGAGAAAACTTAGTCGGCTTGGTGTGTTCCTGCCTTTAAACAGGAAAGTAATACAATTAATGATGCAAACTTAAAAAATGAAATACAAATTCTGCTATAAAGCATCTGTAGCAAAACAGTGTCATTATTCAGCTCCACTCAGTGTTGGTTCGTTTCAGTTTAATAACTGCGTAAAGTTCATTTAATTTCTAAAGTTAAATACATGTATAAACAGCTCTACTGATGACAGTAGTGTCGTTACCCTGAGTGAATCAGTGTTTTTTTTTTATTTATTTTTTTTATTATAGAATCTGAGTGAATAATTCAATGACTCGCTTATAAAGTCCATACATTTCTGCAAACTACTGGTATAATGATGTAACATTGTTTTTTTTTTGTTTTTTTTTTCTTTAAATTTAATGGTTTTATACAGTTTTTTTTTTGTTGTTTTTTTGTTTTTTTTGTGCCCTGTAGATGTACCTCAACCTCTTATCCTTAAACCCACTGATCTGAAAGAAGTGAAGGAGAACACAAAAGTCAATCTGAGCTGCTCTGCTGAAGCCCCCTGCCCCAAACAACCTCCTACAATATCCTGGTCCAACATCCCTGAATCTGCCAACATTACAACACAGTTACAGGAGAAACCTGATAAAACTCAGGCAGTGTTTTCACACATTACCTTCAAAGCTTCATACATGGATCACAGAAAGAACATCTCCTGCACTGTTACATATCCAAGAAATACATCTAATGACTCAACTGTGGAGACCACCGTGATGCTACGAGTCCTGTGTAAGAGATTTTGAGTAGTTTTGCTCTTTCATTAGCATTATTATGTTCAGATGTGTAATATAACTTCTAGTTTATCTAAAGATGTTTCTTTTTTACCATCAAGTTCCTCCAAAAGAAACTCACATCATCATCGATCCATCTGCTTCAGTCTCTGTTGGTACTAATGTGACTTTGACCTGCAAAAGCAAAGCCAGTCCATCAAATAACATGACCACCTTCTGGTACAAAAGTGGACAGGAGAATCAGCTGAATTTTGGAGAACAACTGACCTTTACTGTAAATAGGATGAGTGGAGGATGGTACTTCTGCACAGCAAAGAATGAACATGGTAATGAGACGTCAGAAGAGATCCAGCTGACTGTGACAGGTGAGTTTAATACAGATACTAAACATTATCTCATGATCATCATAGGTAGCTCCAATTATGATTGAATTTAATTTTTAAAAGATCTCCACAGCCTACTATCCAACTAATTTTGCTTTATTTTTTCAATCAGACTCTGCTTCATTAGAATCACTGTCTTTGATCATTGGCTGTGTTGTAGGAGTTTCAGCATTTCTGTTGATATTTCTTCCGATAACACTTTTCCTAAGGTAAGCACAGATGGTGAATTGTATGGAATGGAGCAATCAGACTTCAGAATAAATTAATATAAAAATCTGGTGTTCATAATATGGTGGTCCGTTGTGTATTTTATGGATTTCTTATTAATACAGATTGCAAAGATTAAAGGCATCCACTATTAGGCAAACTGAGATCTCAGATCAGGTACGTTTTACACCCTTTTAGCAGATCACATTAATGCCATTTCAAATAGAAATTGCCATATAAGCTGATATAAATATGATGCGTTTACTATAACGGTATGTTATATACAGAAACAAAAAACCGAGGACAGTAGATCCACATAAACAGTAATTTATTATGTTTGCTCTTTCAGGGTCAGGAAAAACAAGTGCAGATCAGCTCCATTTATACTAATAGTGCTTTTGTGTCGGGTGAAGAGCTAGAGATGCCAAAGGATGAGAATGATATAGTCCACTATGGAGAGATTGACTTCTCCACTCCTCAAACCAAAAGCACCACAGTGAAGAGCTCAGGACAAGAGACGATATATGCCGAGGTCAGAGGCCCAGAGAAGCAGATGAACCAGGATTAGTTTACATTAGAATAAATGGCTTGAGTGAACTGTTTAAATGTAATTTGCTTTATTGGCTTGTCTCATGTGTATTGTCATCCAGTAAGGAAATAAAATATTTAACAATTTTTTTTATTTATTTATATACATATTACTGTACATCACATTCATCGTTTTTCCTAATAGTGATTCCAAACTCTTCCAGTCAGGTGTTTAAATGCCACATCTTATGTATTCTGTAATTCTAAACTTGATTT
>RJVU01059636.1:3324280-3352678 GCA_003731715.1 Anabarilius grahami | reverse complement strand
TGTTGTTTTCAGGAAAAATTGTGTGTAGACAATGTTTGTTCATTACAACTATAGCTCATTTTAAATTAAATCGATTTCAGTCAGAGGAATACAGAGCTGACCTTAAACACATTTTACATTCAGGTTGTTTCATAATTTTGAAGACCTTCCTGTGAAGTTTTAAATGCTCAAAAGGTTTTTTGAATAAAGACAATTATTTAATAATGATAGTAGAGCATGTTTGGTTTGTTTTGTTTTGTGGAAGTGATCAGAGTTATTATGAATGCTGCTGTATTTTATATGTAACATGCTTTAATAAAGATCTAATGCAGGAAAAATGAATAGTTCTACACTAACACTTCAGTTGCTACCATTAACTAATATGGTAACAAGATTAACTAATCAGTAAGTAATGACAAATTTAGGATGGAGATGGTTCCTAGTCACGCTTGGTTCAGTAAGGGCAAAAAGATGAATATCTCAAAATATCTTTAATCCAAAAATCCAACAAAGAATACACAGGAGAGCATGGGGAGCAAAGACAACCACAATAACAACGACACTGAACAATGAACTGAATGAACACAGGACTTAAATACACAGAAAAGCTAATGAGTTAAGTAAAAGCACAAGAGGTGAACAGAATCATGACCAAACTGGCGTATACATAGAAACTACATCAACTTAATATAACAGGAACAGAACCAAACCAGAACAAAACATAATTAGGTAATCAATAATTACTGAATAATTTTAGCTTCATTAAGAAACTACTATGACATGGTTGCACTTTATTTTACAGTACATGCACTTAGTGTATTTACCTAAGAAAATACTGAGTAATATAAGGTACCTACAGGGTTTAGGGGTAGGTTCAGAATATTATAAAACGACAAGAATATTTTTGGTGCACCAAAAAAACAAAATAACGACTTATATAGTGATGGGCGATTTCAAAACACTGCTTCAGGAAGCTTCAAAGTGTTATGATTCTTCTGTGTCGTATCATGATTCGGATTGCGTCAAACGAAGGTCTTACGTGTGTGGAACCACATGAGGGTGAGTAATAAATTACAGAATTTTCATTTTTGGGTGAACTAACCCTTTTAAGGTGTCAAAACTCTTTTGACAATGCTTTGTCCAAGCACTGGCAAAACCTTGCCCAGAAAATTTCTTGTGCCTGCCACCAACAAACTCTGCCACCAGCTTATGTAGAGGGGCTGCCAACTTGGCAAACCCCTCCACAAAGCGGCGATAATAACTTGTAAAACCCAAAAAAAACGAACGGAGCTCTGTAACGCTGCCTGGGCGACCCCACTTTGCCACAGCCTCTACTTGGGTCTGTGGCCACCCCCTGGGAAGACACCATATGACCCAAATACTTTACCTGTTGTTTGAAGAACACACACTTTTCTAGCTTCGCTTTGAGGCCTTCCCGCTTCAAACGACCCAGAACCACTTCCAACCGTTCCAGATGCTGAGTCACTGAGGAAAATACCACAATGTCATCCAAATATAAAAGCAATGACTGATGCCGTTGATCACCAAACAACCTCTGCATCAAACGCTGGAAGGTGCTTGGGAGCATTACAAAGCCCAAAAGGCATCCTATTCCATTCGAATAACCCGAACGGAGTACAGAATGCAGTTTTGGGCTTATCCCCCTCAGTAACTGGAACTTGGTTTGTTCCCGCTGGCTAAGTCCAATGTGGAAAACCAGCGGGCCCCTGTCAGTGCATCTAGCGTTTCCTCTATACGAGGCAGCGGGAAAGCATCCTTTCTGGTCTTTGAGTTCAACTGACAGCACATGCGCAGACTACCGTCTTTCTTTTTGACCAGGACAATAGGAGAGGTGTAAGGGCTACAGCTCTCTTGAATAATCTGGCCCTCAAGCAGCTGATTGATGTGCGTCTTCACCACATCATACTCCGAAGGGGGTAAGTGCCTATATCGCTGCCGAACTTGGGACATCATCTGTAAGGAGAATGTCATTAGATATCAGGTTAGTACACCCTAAATCACTGTCATGCGCCGAGAACACAGACTGATAGCTCTGTAACAAGGACCTAACCTTACCTTGCTCTTCCATTCCTAAAGCAGACAAATCAACAGATTCTATCTGCTCCTGCACTGAGGGTTCTACCACACAAACATGGGAAACCACCGTAGGTGTTCGGGTAAAGTACTGCATCTTACACCCCTACATTAACAACTGGTATGTAGACCGTACTTCGAATCACTGGCAGTAAAGCAGGTGAAGCCAGTAGGCCAGCCGGGAGGCCAGAATCAAGTGGCTCAAACAACACTATCCCCTGAATACTGTTCAGAACAGGTACCGACTATTACCTTCATTGTGCCACCTGGGACACAACACTGATGACGCCCTCGTACCCTTACCCGACATACCTGTCCAATTAATGGCTGCAACCTAATTTCATGGCAATGCTGCAACGCCTGCATCACGAAACCAGGAACCTCCACCACTGGTGGAGAATCAAACAAGGCTTGACCATGTTGGCCAAAAAGCCCCCAGTAGCACTGGCTCAGCAACTGATTTTGTTGCGCCTTTAACATCTCCCTTAATTCACTCAGCTCTGACTGAGAGGACCCATCCGTATCCGAGCGCTGTCCTCCCTGAACCCCATATTGAATCCCATACGATAACGGGACTGACTGACTACGAGCCCGCACCCCCCCAGGCATACCTTCCTGCTCCCACCTAATCGCCTCACTGCATACGTCTAACAGCGTGGTATTTGGTTGAGGGCGGATTAACTGTATAAGCTCACGCCTAAAGGCCGGAACACACCAAGCCGACGCCGACAAACTAGTGGCGACGAAAACAGACTGCGGGGTTGTCTCACATCGGCAGCGTCTGGGTCCAAAGTTACCCTGACACACCAAACCGACACTCGACAGACGACGGCCAAGTAGCACGTCAGTTCTGCGCCTGCGTGAGATTAAATGCTTTTCCGAACCAGCAGGTGACAGTATCTGAACAGCCAATCAGAATGATCAGATGGCCCAACGGACCGACGAGCTCCGACGCCGATTCAACATTTCGAATCCACCGGAAAAAAGCCGACGAGGACCAACTTCAGCCGACAGTGTGGAACACACTGACAAAAACTTAGTCGGCCGACGAACAAAAACTGCCAGACGGCCGACCGTCGGCTTGGTGTGTTCCCGCCTTAAGAGCATTATCGGCCACATGTTTGACAAATTGGTCACGTAATTAAACGGGCATTGGACACAGCCCCAGGAAACCGCTGTTTAACTTTCTCCATAAGGCCCATCAAAGCAAGGGAGAACTCCAATAAACCCTCCCCTTCCAGCTACCTCCTGGAGAAAAAGGCTTCCTGCAGTGCTACGTGGGATTGAGAACAACCAAAAACCTCACGTAATGCAAGAAAAATCGTATCTGGATCCCCTCATTCCACATCAGAACGATACCTGATCTCCACTTGTGCTTCCCCCTCCAAGTGGTCAAATAAAAAGAAAGCCTGGTTGGATACTGACAAATGACGAGCCCGAATACAGGCCTGTACCTCAATCCATTAATTGATGCCAATACCTGACTTGCCATTAAACTTGGGACATCACCGATCCCTAGGTACAAACACAAATCATTCGGGTTGACTAGCACCCACACCGACTTGATGAGGTGTAACAGGCTCTGCATCGGGCACATTGGAAGTCCCTGCAATAGGACCAGGCAACGCAAGGGCACGCTCTTGCCACAGCCTCTCGTTGTCTGCCTTCAACTGGGCCACAAGTTCTCTAAGTTCTTGAAGTTCACCCTCCATTCTTATAAACACTTACCACAACAGTCAGGAACCACAGACAGGAGATCCCAGGCAAGAGAGAGAGTGAGAGAGACCAAAAAAGAAGCTGCTCTCCAAAATCCAGACAGACGCTGCTGCTTTGCCTTGACACTAAAAAAATACGCACTGAAGAACAACAAAAACTACACACAAAAAAAAACACAAAATGAGGAAATATAACACCAAATATCCACGTCTCCGCCTAGCCACTGTAAAATCCTGCCAACTGCGCCAAAATGTGGCGGGACACGGAAGGATTGAAGATTGACAACTAGCGACTACGCCACCCTGGACTCTTACCAGGGACAACACTAAAGAAATTTCCTTTTTAAGGCAACACAGGTTAGTTCACAGGGAATCAGCAGGAGACGTGGATATAAAAAAATTAAATATAAATTTTATTAAAGATAAAAGATTTTACAAAAAGCACAGACACAGGAAAAACAATCACTAAACCAAAAAAATTAAGGGGAATGAGAAATAAAAAAATTGGTTTAAACAATTTAACCAAATGCAATCAGGGCGCTCTGAGTAATCAGGGACGTCTGGGTTTCAGGGTGCAGGAGCCGAGGCGTGGCGACAGGGAATAAAGGGCACAACAAGGCCCCCACAGCAAAATCACTGTTTCCTTACACCTGTGTGTAAACACACTCACACATGTACACACGCAGCACCACACAACACAGCACTTGTGAAGGACCGCCACCAGAATTCCACCCCTGCCTTAGGCACTCAGCTCCTGTAACAAACAGAATTAGATTATGCACTAAACTCAGAATTGTCACAATAGCAATGGCACAAACCGTCACTCCATAAAGACAATACAAATGATAAAAAAATAAAGATTTCCCCCTCACACAATAACCCACAACTCATCTTATAGATACTGAAATTAACAAAACCAAATAAAATAAAGTAGAAAAATAAATCACTTAATAAAATACAAACAAAAAATAGAAAATGAAATAGAAACTCACATTAACCAAGATTCGCAATCAATAACTAATATAACACAAACAAAAAAAAGACACCAATATCCTTAAACAATAAACCAATACAAAAAAATATAACAACAAACAAAACATGCACATTAACAAATGTTTACACGATAAAACTAGTTGTAATGAAGAAAAAAAAAAGTTGAACCAACTGATGCACCCACGCACGCACACACACAATGAAATTTCAATCACGAACACAAATCAAAATTTAACCACACAACGCAAAACAGCAAAGTAAAACAAAAGCAAAGTAACGTAACGCAAAACAAAAACAATGCAATGCAAAGCAACGTAACACCAAAGCAACGTAACACAAAAGAAAAGCAAAAGCAGCAGCGTCCACGGACGATAGTCCCACGCAGCCCAACGACACGGAGCTAAACGTCCTTGAGCACGCAACCAATCTGTGCCTAAAGCATCTGCAATAAAATTACAGTTTTGACAATCAACGGAAATAAACAACTGTTATTAAAATCAACGGAAATTAACAACTGTTATTAAAATCAACATCCCGTTTGAATACAAAAGGCGCTCCAATCATAAGTTAAGAACATACCTTACGAGTGCGACCTCCGGAAACCAAACAATCAGGCAGACAACGCATGCTGAGAAGCTGAGGGCTTGTCCAGTCTATCTGAAGGCAATGTTGTTTGAGAGATAAACCCGCATTTGTACTGTAAAGCAATCACTCGTACTGGCCGTGCTTGAATCAGTCTTCTGTCGACTTCCACCTACCTGCAGAGGGGCAACCTCAACCTAATACCAGCCACCACAGGATTATCCACCGTGCCGTTTTGAAAATAAGCTATACCTGAATGCCGACTATCGGGACCGGAAGAAAGGGGCGGTGACTCGTGACGCAATTTCATCTAACCAGCCAGTTTATATACACTTCCGCTGCCCGCTGATAGGGGAATCAATGAGCAGACTAACCAACCACATGCAAGCAGAACTCTACTAGACCTGCCACACAAATAATCGAATAGGAAACATTTGGGTAATCGCACATTGCAAATTGGTGGTGGTTGAGGAGATGCCCCCCTTCCATGTAAAGTGCTTTGAGTACCCAGAAAGGCGCTATTATTATTATTATTAATTGATGCATGTAGTATGTGTGATTGTGTATGCACATTACCGCTCACTGATGTATGGCCACATCGTGGACCATCACAGCAGTATAGCCAGTGCATCATCATGAGGACCGGCATCAGCACCAAAGTGTACAGTGAAGTGAAGTGAAGTGACATGTGGCCAAGTATGGTGACCCATACTCGGAATTTGTGCTCTGCATTTAACCCATCCAAGTGCACACACACAGCAGTGAACACACACACCGTGAACACACACCCGGAGCAGTGGGCAGCCATTGCTGCGGCGCCCGGGGAGCAGTTGGGGGTACGGTGCCTTGCTCAAGGGTCTCACCTCAGTCGTGGTATTGAGGGTGGGGAGAGCGCTGGACATTCACTCCCCTCACCGACAATCCCTGCCGGACCTGAGACTCGAACCCATGACCTTTGGGTTACAAGTCCGACACTCTATCCATTAGGCCACGACTCTCTATCCATTAGGTGTGACTAGTGTAAGCAACACTACACCCCTATATGAAAAACAATGACCAGCTGGTGTTTAACATAGAAGGCAAAGAATAGCGTAGCACCACCATAAGTAGCAGTAGCGTATGCAACACACTTCCTCACAAAAGCAGCAGCAGCCAGTGCTGATCATAGAAAGCGATGAGCGGCGGCCACACCAGCATGCATTGTGGTTTGTGTAAGCAACACTTCACACACACATGAGAAAACAGCGGCAAAGTCAGTGTTCAACATAAAAGGCAACGGAAGCAAGTGGCCGGAGCATTTTAAATAGGACAGATCGCCGCTTTGAGACGGGGAGCTGCACATTATGAGAGTGAGCGAGTGGCCGAAGCTTAATGCTTCATGGAAGGCAGAGCGCTGTTTTGAGCCAGGGGCAGCTTACTGCTTATGAGTGAGTGAGCGATTGAAGCGCTTCATCCTACATATCGTGTGAGTGCCGGGAATTTTGTCTTCCGTACACGACTGACCTCTGCACTGAGACGGGGCTATTTATAACGTGTGAGTGCTGGGAATTTTGTCTTCCATTCATGACAGTCTGTGGCACTGAGACGGGGCTGTTCATATTGCGCAAGTGCTGGAAATGTTTTCTTCTGTACACGGCAGACCCCTGCCCTGAGACGAGGGGCTGCTTATCGTGAGAAAGGCTCTCAACTCTACCAAGGTGGGTGCTCTCCTGTAGCTCAGTGGTTAGAGCATGGCACTAGCAATGCCAAGGTCATGGGTTCGATCACAGGGATTGCACATACTCAGATACAAATGTATAGTATAATGCAATGTAAGTCGCTTTGGATAAAAGCGTCTGCCAAATGCATAAAAAAAATTAAAAAAATGAGAGCATGAGAAGCCAGGCTGATGCCCTGAAGGGTCAGGTGAGAGGAATGCGGACGCTTAGTCGGCATGAGCACATCACCGCACTCCATAAGGTCCACTGCTGTTACTGAGGGCAGACGGACTCACGCAGTACTGCTTCTGTAAGGGCCTTGTCTCTGTAGAAACGCTGCGGTCCGGAAGGCATCTGATGAAAAATGTCATACTCACTTGAACGCTGCAGGAGAGCAGCTATCCTTTATTCATCGTCCCCTAGATGAGCGTACCTCAATGGGGAGCTGTAGCTGGCTTCTTGTAGCTGAAGGAAAAGATTCTAAAGCAATGGCATCCAGTGCCACCTTGTAGTGTGGGGGAGCCCAGCTCTATTTTGCGCGCTTTAAAGGGGTCATATAATGCTACTTTTACAAGATGTAAAATAAGTCTCTGATGTCCCTGATGTGAGTGTGTATGTAAAGTTTTAGCTCAAAATACCCCACAGATAATTTTTTATAGCCTGTTAAATTTGTCACTTTTTGAGGGTAAGCAAAATCGCTCCGTTTTTGTGTGTCCCTTTAAATGCAAATGAGCTGCTGCTCCCAAGAAGAGGGTGGAGTTTCAAGAGCTCATGTTCAAGAGCTCCCCCTTGTTGCATGTTCTCGGGGGCAGGATTTATGTAAATTTTAGGGTTAATGATGTCACTAACCCAGGAAAAAGCTTGTTGTAGTCCCTAACAGCCATTTGTTGTAGTCCTTAAAAAGTGATTTCTTTAAAAGAAAATATATATATATATTTTTAACTTTGAGCGTTGTAACTTTGCAGATGTTGTTTATGCTCTAAAGGCAACATTACACACTAACTAAAGTTAAAAAAGTGAAATCATAATCAACCACCCCTTTAATTGGTGGGCGAATTCTTGCCTGTGAGAATTCATAAGGCTTCAGTAGATTCGAGGAAGGCGGTGAATACCCCATAGCACCATTTATCGATGACGCAGTATCGAGAGACCAACTCGAAAGGGAACTACTCATTTGTCCTGCATTACGTCCTGCATAGTTACCTATTAATGATGGACCATTATTCTAATACTCAAGGGAGTAATGGTGACAGTTTAGATTAAAGATTAAAACCTACATGGAGTACAACAGTCAACACACTATATAAAAAGTGTCACCTGCCATAGTAAAATAATGAAGAAATTATACAAATTTGTTAAATTAAATTTGAAGTTTAGTATTTATATGTTACAGCATGTTTGGAACTTTTTGGACTTGAGCATTGTGTTTGTTTTTAATTTGGTCATGGTAAACCTTTTAAATGTAAAAACCACAGAGGAACTGTCTGGTAATATTTGCATAGTAATGTATGTGAAGACAAATAAATTATTTACTTCCGTTTTTCCATGAATTACAGATTGTACTGCTTGAGGTAAGGATGTTCTATCAATTTTTAAGACTATCACATTTAAAAAATAACTTTATTTACAGTGTCCTTGTTACACGTGTAATTAATAAAATTTTTAAAATATAAACTGTGCATTATTACAGCGACTAACCCTAAATCTATAGTAAGTCTATGTACTTAATTAGTTTTACTCAGTACGTAAATGTGTAATTACACTGTAACATGGACACCTTAAAATAAAGTGTCACCAAAACAATTAATTATTATTAATGTAAGATAAAATATTAAAATGTAAATACTAATCATAATGAAATCATAATGAGGAGACATAAAGAAAATATAATGCTTTTGACTGTCTTTCAAAAAAAAAAGTGTGAGACCCCTGTGAATTGTTTTTGTGTGTGTTTGTATCTGCAGCTCTCAAGATGAATGTCGTTCTGTTCATGACTTTTCTGTTAGTAACATATGAACTTGTACTGGTATCTTCAGGTGAGTTCCTTGTGCTATCTAACTGAAAATAATATCAGGAAGCTTTAATTTTGTTTAATTTTGCTTTAATTCTGTACTCTGTATTACACTTATTTTGCAAAATGAGATTTTAAGGTATTTTTGTATGTTTATAATGCTTTTCTGTCTTCAGAATCTAAATGTAATGCAGAATTGCCCAGCAGAATAACAGCTCTGAGCGGCTCTTGTGTGCAGATACCTTGCAGATTTAAAGTGTCGAACATAAGTTTAAATAACACAGAAAGTATATTTGGCTTCTGGATAAAGACAGACCATTCTTTTAGAAAACCAGAGAATTTGGTGGTTTTTAATGGAAGTGCAAACATCATCAAAGGATTCAGTCATATAGAGATACTTGGAAATCTTAGTCAGCGTGAATGTACCACTGTGTTCTATGATGTTATGAACAATCATTCAGACAACTACTACTTCAGAGTGGAAATAAAGCCATCGGATTGGAACTACACATACAGTGCCAACCCCATCAACATTTCTGTCTCAGGTAAGTGTCAGCACTGTAAACTACATTGTTCTGTTATGACATTTTTAAAATGCGAGTGATGTGACGTGTGGCCAAGTATGGTGAACAATACTCAAAATTTGAGCTCTGCATTTCACCCATCCAAGTGCGCGCGCGCACACACACACACACCATGAACATGCACCCGGAGCAGTGTTTACTCACTGTTTACTCAAATTACTCACTGATTATAATTCATGATTAAGTCCCTGAATATTTTTATAATTAAAATTAATTTATTGTGTCCTCCATGGATGAACACAGGCCTGGTTTCACAGACAGGGCTTAGATTGAGCCAGGATTAGGCCTTATTTCAATTATGACATTTAAGTATCTTTTATAAAAGTGCCTTAGAAAAAAAAAAACACATTACTGGTGTGCATCTTGAGACAAATCAATGGCACTGACATATTTTAAGATATGCCATTACAAGTTGCTTTCAGTTAAAACAGCTTAAACATACATTTTAGTCCAGGACTAGCTTAAGCCTTGTCATTTGTAATGTGTCTCCAAACAATAAGATGCATGTGTCTCCGTGAGTTTGTTGTCTTCGGAATGGCTTTAAAGAAATCACCATGAAATCAAAATTGACAATTTATTTTTAATGGAATATTGTAGTATTTATTATAAATGATTTATCTGTGCACATCATCATTTTTTTTATTTTTATTAATTTGCCCTCAAAATCTTTATTAAAAAATAACTAACCTTCCATCTTGCAACTACATCCCTTTTCTTCTCTGATGATGTGTTTTTCGGCATAAGGGCGGGACAATTTGTCTGTCACTAGCTCACATGAGATCACAGCAAAATTAAACCACAACCATCCAATTAGTTTCTGATAGACAAAATCAAGTCCCGCCCCCCAAAATTTTTTTTCTTGTTCAGGAAGCCTTTCAGTCAGATGTTCATCAAACTAGGGATGACAACAACAATTTACATTTCATGCTGATTTTAACTCAGAAAATCCTGACTTCACAGAAAATCCAATAAGAATAAACTGGGGCTGGGCAATATGGCCAAAAATTATCACAATAATTTTTATATCAGTCGATATCAATAATTATCACAATAAAATGTCAAATCTTTATTCCTTTAAACTTTAAAGGCAGATTTGTGCTTCTAAGTGAGAGCTGTAGAAAGCAGACCATTTATTGTAATTTTAAACTACTCTTTAAACTACTCTTAAACTACTCAGAACATGCAAACACTTCACATTTTTGAATTCTTTACACTTTTCCAGTCATTTTTTCCTTAACAAAATAAATATCTTAATAGAAAAAATTATTTATTTATTCCTGCATGTACTAACGGGTGATATTGTTTCAAATCATGAAACAGGTTTGTGTTGCCTGACTTTGATTATGTGTATCTTTGACACAGTTTGCAGTGCAGGCCACAAAATGAATATGTTTTGTCTCTTAGAAATGCACATTTGACAGTAGCTTGAGTTGACAGAAGTAGAACCTTAAGTTACGATGCAGATGTAAATTTATGTTCATTAACAAAAACAGTAAAATCTATAAAAATTATAACAACCTCATTTTTATATGGTAAAAATTATTCTGTTTGAGTTTTATTAAAATTAGCCATTAGTCTTACATAGTAGCATACATTTAGATCATGATAACCACAGTTAAAACCAAGCATAGCACCTCACTACCAAATGTAACTATATGGTTTCTGTGGTATTTATATGAAAAACAGTAGCATAAATACATTTAGTATAAATGCACAAATTATATAGTTTATAAAAAATGAGTAGTTCCGCTTTTGATGCATAAACATTATATTGAACATTTATCTAACTCTAGTTATCGTTTTTGTTTTGAGAAAACTTATGTTGCGATAATTGTTATAATTTTATCGCCCAGTCCTATGAACTGATTTCTGTGAGCAGTGTGGTTTTCAGTAAAATACACTATTAAAAATATATGCTTATGCTTTTTAAATATGCTCTTCTCAAGGTTTAAGGATTTGGAAAAGGAAAAATATTGATTGTATACTCTCTGGGTATATGCTTATTTGTCCTTTCGAAGCATGTATGCAGTCGTTATATGTTTTCCTTAAATTTAACAGTATTATATACTTTGTACAATTTGCCCTGTAGATTCACCACAACCTCTCATCCTTAAACCCACTGATCTGAAAGTAGTGATGGAGAACACAACAGTCAATCTGAGCTGCTCTGCTGAAGCCCCCTGCCCCAAACAACCTCCTACAATATCCTGGTCCAACATCCCTGAATCTGCCAACATTACAACACAGTTACAGGAGAAACCTGATAAAACCCAGTCAGTGTTTTCACACATTACCTTCAAAGCTTCATACATGGATCACAGAAGGAACATCTCCTGCACTGCTATATATCCAAGAAATACATCTAATGACTCAACTGTGGAGAACACCGTGATGCTACGAGTCCTGTGTAAGAGATTTGGAGTATTTTTTCACTTTCATTAGCATTATTATGTTCAGATAATATTATAACATCTAGTTTATCTAAAGATGTTTCTATTTTGCCCTCAAGTTCCTCCAAAAGAAACTCACATCACCATCGATTCATCTGCTTCAGTCTCTGTTGACACTAATGTGACTTTGACCTGCAAAAGCAAAGCCAATCCATCAAATAACATGATCTACACCTGGTACAAATGTGGACAGGAGAATCAGCAGGATTTTGGAGAACAACTGACCTTTACTGTAAATAGGAAGAGTGGAGGCCGGTACTTCTGCACAGCAAAGAATGAACATGGTATTCAGATGTCAGAAGAAATCCTGCTGATTGTGGCAGGTGCACTGCAAAAATTGCTGTTCTTAATTAGAATTTTTGTCTTGTTTCTAGTCAAAATATCTTAAAGTTCTTAAATCAAGAAGCATTTTCTTGACAAGTNTCCTGCATGTACTAACGGGTGATATTGTTTCAAATCATGAAACAGGTTTGTGTTGCCTGACTTTGATTATGTGTATCTTTGACACAGTTTGCAGTGCAGGCAGTATAATCTTAGTCCAAACTGAAAACAAGATTATATATCTTATTCTTGGTTTGAAATAAGATTATTTTGCTTACCCCATTGGCAGATTATTTTGCTTGTTTTAAGGAAAAACATACTTAATTTTGACTTATTTTTCCTGAAAACAAGAAAATTATTTTTACTTGTCAAGAAAATGCTTCTTGATTTAAGAACTTTAAGATATTTTGACTAGAAACAAGACAAAAATTCTAAGTAAGAACAGCATTTTTTGCAGTGTGAGTATAATTTATAAATCTTACATGTGACTTGACCTTGTCTAATATTGTTTATAATCTACTGAACACCAACATCTGTTTATTTCTGTTTATGTCTGCCACCCAGTAGAATCATACGTCCCTTTGATCGCAGGCTGTGTAGGAGGAATTTCTGCTTTGCTGTTGTTATTTCTTCTGGCAACAATTTTAAAAAGGTATGCAAAGACTAAATATGAAGTTTCACAAATGTTCATGTTTGTGATTTTATGAATTTCCCATCAATACAGGGTGCAAAAGGCAAAAGCATCCAGTGAATCCATTGTTAGAGAAACTGATCAGGTAATTCTATACTTTTTTAGAGGTCTGCATTATTGACATTACTAATGAGAAACATCATAAGATATTCACATAAAATGTAAAAATGTTAGAGTAAATAATGACCTTTTTTTGCTTTGTCAGCGTCGTGTACAGATCGATTGCATTTATGAAAATGATTTCATAAAAAGAGAGTAATAATGACAGATGTCGTAACAACAATCACATGATCCATTTGAAGAGATTGACTTTTCCACCAACTGCACCATTTGAAATGCCAAAGACTGTCAACTATTACTCTACATCAGAAACATAAAAATATGAGTTAACAGAATGTCATCTGCTTGGATAATATACAGATGTGAACAACATAACAACTTTGTCTTTTGTCTCTGGTTAGAAAGCAAGTAACACTTTACAATAACGTAACTGATGTTACCAAAAGGAACCTTATTGTAAGTGTTACCGGATTTATTCATTATTACACACATTCTTTATATTTTACATGAAATTTGGAGTTCCGTCATATGTTTAGATTACTCTTTCAGGAAGTTTTAATTATAGCTTTGGGGCTTATCTCTTTCCATTTTTATTCTCAGTTCATGTCTTCATGAATTCAATGGTCATTGATTACCAGTCTAACCTTAAGTTTTTAAACTAGTACCACTTTATGTCACAAGCAGGGTCGGGAACATTTCTTGCAAAATAATAAAGCAATAATCCACTCAAGACTCTTTGTTAAAGTGAATACCATGTAAGGAAGAAGGATGATAATTTACAGCATCAGTGTTTGTGTGGATCAGCTTGTACTTCCTTGTTTCAGAATCACTTTGCTGTTCTGTTCTTTACAGTTACAGTTCAATCACTGAAACACTTTTTGACTTTCTCAGTTTGTGTAAATCTACTTAGGGTTTCAGAGAATTTCTGGTTCAAATATGTGGCTTTGTTTTATTAATACAGTGTATACTTTTTTCTTTATTTACTCCGAAAGAAGGGAAGTATAATGCGACAACATGCCCCATAGTTGGGGCACATTGTAACATATGATAGGGCACCTTGTATCATGACCATATGACAGCTTAAAAATGTTGAATTAATGGAAAAAAATATATACAAAATATATTGTCAATAAAATATTTTTTCTTCATTTAAAATAATAGCATTTTGTAGTTTGACAATGAACACTGCAAAACAGCTATACAGCCTAGGTCAAAACAATACTGGCAAACAGATGAAGAAACATATTCAGACATTCAGAAAAACACAGAGATGAATAAAACACTCCCTTCCCTCTACTCACAGTTCTCACAGGACAGGGGATAAATAGACGAGCCAGTACAAATGTGTAATTTCTTGAAAGAATATTTTCTAAATGTTCAGGTTCTTTCTCTCAGTCATTATTCACCTTTTTCCCCCCATGGTTACTCAACAGAAATTCATAAATGTTAATTATGCCAATTATATTGGTAACTGCATAGAATAGCATAGTTCTAATAGCGGGGCACAGTGTAACACGTTACAACAAACCCTATCTGTGCAACTGGAATTTAAAACTGATTAGTATTTTCTGGTAGTTAGAGAAGCATTAAAGAACTATCTAAATTGATGAAAAATTATTTACTTTTGCTACTGTTAATTAAATGTTCAGTGATTATATATTGTTGATATGGCAACTAGTAAATACACAAAGATTCATCATGCTGGCATATGTGGAAGTATTTAAACCATGTGTGTTACAGCTAACCCAGCATTAGTTTGTGCTCCGCACTCCCCTACATAAACAGAGGCAGGTTCAATATAGTTTCAAAAATCCATATTACACAAATATTGAGTAAAATTTTCAATTTTTTATTAGACAGAGCTATTTAAATTTTATTTTTTAGCACTGTCTCATCTAGTTTTGTTTATTTCAGTTACTTTGATTTTCATTTCATTCCATGGTTCCTGTGTTCTTAGTTCCTGTTTAGTTCTTGTTTTCTTGGTTATCATGGTTCCTAAGAATGGGAGCCTGTCCAAATACACTTAAGATGTTCACACTTGACCACTTATCTGCTTGCATGACGTTTGCGGAGTTTAGCCAAAGTGTTCAAGTGGGCATGAAGACCGCAAGTGTTTTAAGATTTTTGTTTGCTCAGTGGGACACACTTAATCACTGCATGATTGTGGTGCTTCATTTTCAGACGTTTTACAAACTACATATAATCTCTGCAGTCTCTGCACCAATAAAATGTGCAACACTTTACACTTTACAAACAAATTATGTGTAACATCTAACTAATTTAACTTTAAAGGCACAATATGTAATTTTTCACCCAAGAGGTTGCTTATTCAAAACAAAGGTGTGGCTTGATGACACCTTGATTTCATGGAATCATGGGAGGTGTTGTCTTCACATACAGCTGGTGGAAAAGAATGCACTGAGACACGGGCAGAAATCATTTTCATGGATGAGCTAATGTATTAAAGATTTATTAACATTACCGTAGTATGAAGCAGGGTTATGATGCACATACTGTAGTACTCTGCGTTGGAGTGGAACAAGGCCGCTGGAGCGATTGCTAATGAGAGACAAGCGCAACACATGGCTCGAGAGCAGTGGAGCTTTTATTATGCTGCAGATGTCCGCTTCTGCTTCTTCCGGTCATGCATATGTATGTGGGGAAATGCAGCGCCGTTTTTATCATATTAGATATATTTTTATGTTTAAAGTTGTTATAATGCTACTCTCTGCATTCGCTTGGCAGATACTATGAGACCCTTGTTGCACACGGCAGTAAGCTAGATCGATATTAGGCATGGTAAAACATAGTACTCACAGATAATCAAGAAAACGAGATTTAAACAATTAGACTTACTGTGTTGAGCTGTAATACATATAATATATATAAACAATAATTTCAAACAGGGCTATGTGGGATTGAATTTTGTTTTTCCTTCATAATAAAAACCTTCATTTAAAAACTGCATGTTGTGTTTACTTGTGTTATCTTTGATTCATCTTTAAATTTGTTTGATGATCTGAAACATTAAAGTGTGACAAACATGCAAAAAAAAAATTAAAATCAGGAAGGGAGCAAGCACTTTTTCATACCACTGTATGTCTCCTCATTTACAGTTAGAGCAATGATGCGAACATGAGTTACATAAATGGCTCCAACAACTGCAGGAAAGCCTCATAAAAATGGCTTGCTTTTGCTGCATGGTTTGACAGTCAGTTGGAAAGTCAATGAACAGACATACAGTAGTGGCCAAATGTGATGTCCACCATAGGAAAATTGACATCTTCAACCTTAATTCAAATATTTTAAAAATGTGGTAACGATGTAAGCATATTGTGTAGCTTGTATTTGTGATAATGAAATGAAACATGAAATTGTGCAGACATAATTTTTTGGCCATGCTTTCATGGAAAGAAATTATGAACGCATGCAAAAACGAGAGGACCAATGAAATATTAAAAAATGTTTTTTTTTCTGTGAGCTTTTTTGTTTTTCTAATATGTGTAGCTGTAGTTTGCCTTTTTTGCCAACGATTTTGTCAGACAAATACCTTCACTTAGTTTAGTGTTTTATTCTTCCCTCGTATTTTAAACATTTAAGTAATTTAAACTTCAAATTAAAAAAAAGTGGTCATATGTTGTCATACTATTTTGCTGTGCCTGAACTCTGCATCTGACATTCTGTACTATCTATGATCCAGAATGGCACAAGTTGGCATTTGTCACTGTGGAAACATACCTTTCACTAAAAATATACAAAAATATATATTATCTACTCAAAATAATATCTACACATGTACAATTTTAAAAAAATATCTGTGTGTCACACTGATGACACTAACAGGAAGGATGCCCTTTGACCCCCAATGATTTAAAGTGACCCTAGAAACAACATTTCTTCAACTGAGTGAATCCACACGTATGCCAGGGTCTTTCAGAAGATGCGACTCCACAGGGTCAGTCGGTCCCCTGAGATTGTTTAATTCCCCTTAAAAACCAAAGATTAGGCCAAATCCCCTACCAGGCATGTCCGCATCAGACTCTGCGGTAGAAAATGTGCTTGCTGTTAAAAGCTATCTGTGGCGACCAGGGCGGGCGAGAGCCGTGAGGGAACGGAGCGAGGCCGTTGGCGCGAGAGTTAACGAGCTCCACCGTGAGTCTCTCACGGAGGAGCTCCGGGGGCATAAAAGGAGGAGCGACGACAGTGAAGGACGAGAGAGGACCAGGCCTGGACTTTATTTTATGTTTTATTATGTTTGTGTGGCCGGCAGACGTCCGCGAGGGTCTGCCGGCATTACTTTCGTTTTGTTCTTCGTTTATTTTTAAATTAAAATTTATGTTGAATTTTCGCCGGTTCCCGCCTCCTTCTTCCCATATTTACGAACTGTGTTACATTATCTGTTAAATGTGTTTCTTTGTTTTAAAAACCACACATTTAAACTTTAAACTTTTAGTTGGCGCATGTCTCATAGATGCATATGATTTTACTTTTCTTATTTCTATAAAGTTTCATTTCCTAGTAAAAATAAAACAAAAGAATAATGGCAAAATATTTTTGCTGCAATGTTTTTAACAATTAGATATTACACAGTTCCTCACACAATGAAACCGTTAAGGATAGCCAAAGGCTCATGACAATGGATGAAAACACTACATATGTAAGATAGTTTTACCAAAAATCAAATACTGTATTACATTTTTTAAAGATAATCTTGCTTTAAAGTATGAATAAAAAGTTAAAGCAAACATATATTCATACCCGTTTGTTCTGACACAGTGCCATTCTTTGTTTTATAAAATGTGCTTTTATTATTTCTACATACTACTTTCATCAGCCTAATAAATATGAAGTTAATACATGATGAAACAAGAATATCAGGCAACCAAATACTTTTGATACAATGTTTTTATGATTTTTTTGTTTGTTTGTTTGTTTGTTTTGTTTTTAAATACGACTAAACCACATTATTTTTTCTTTTGACAGACTATTAGACAAAAATCATTTTCCCGTGGTGTTGAAATAGGACTTATTTCAAAGTTTCAGACATGCTACAATCATGCGATACAAGGATCTAGATTCATAATAAACAAAGAAAAGAATAGGTCATTTTCACTTGTGAACATGTATTATACACACTTTCAACATGTATTATACGCTATTTGTACGGTATTATTCACACCATTTGAAAGGTTTCAGTGAAGCTTTGAAAGCTGAAAGCTATGATTTCATTCAGTTTGAGGAGGGTAATCAAAAGTTACACACTAAAGCTATAGATATATCTCAAACATGAACAAATTATGTGAGCACAATAAATTCTCACATCTAAATTCAAGAGGCCCAGTAACTAAGAAAGCAGTGACATCATGTAAGAAAAAGTGTCATACTGCATACAGAAGTCCACTCTTGATCTATTGTGATAGGCATTTTTACCCCTCTTCATTAGTCTTAGTCACATTATAAAGACTATCAAGATCACTGGTAGCATTTTATTCATCGGTCTGTATATGTTTTTAGCCGAATACTCCTCTCTGGTTGCTTTCAGTGTAGGTTTTTGCAAATCATCACGTGTGATGAACACAGACCATTCATTTAAGCATCTTTTTAGATGTATGACTGAACTTTTGACAAAACCGATTCTTTTTAACAATTAATTTCTTTAACATCCCAGCATGACGTTAAAGAATACGTGTATTATAGTATACAGTTTTGTTAGAGTCTATGCAATGCTGTTGTAATGCAAGCTCATTTTGAGAACTATAACATTGCATACCCTTTTAAAGAAGAAATTCAAACAATCATTATACAGGTATTATACGTACACAATTTATGTGTGTATGACATATAAGATACATTTAGCTATAATGAAAGAACAAAAGATTGTAATTTGTAAATGCCATTTTTCCACTAGCAGATGACACTGTTTACAATTTTTTGTAGTTTGCTTATATGTACAGTTTTAGATAAAGACTGCTCTCTGAGTTTGGTCAAACATGCAGCTACTCGCAGGACAAAATGAAAACACGAACAAATGATACTACTACTACTACATGAGTGTTTAAACTAAAAGTGTAATGTTCTTTTAGGCCTTCTTTCTTTTAAGTGGGATGATTCATGCCTTTTTTTAATTCTGTCAACACCAATACTAGTGTTTTTGGTGTCTGTCTTTTAGAACTGATCCAGAAAACAGACGTTGTGTTCTATGTCTAGATAATTTGTTATTCTTTTTATGAAAACATATGATAAGCAGTTTTTGTCCTCATCAACAGAATACTAAAATGTTTTAACATATTGTAAATGTCAATAGTTATAACTAGCAAATGAAAGTGAACTGTTTTTACGGAGATAACTTACATTTTATATGTGAAACAAACTCAGTCTCAGTCAGTTGGATTCTAATTTCAATTGAACATTGTTATTGTACCGCATGTTTAACAGTGCTATAGGGTTCTTGGACTCATCAAACTTCACACAAGTCACAAGGTCTGACTCTGAAACCAGACTGCTTTTGAAATTGTTATTTTTATATATTATATTTTCAACATATTGCTGTGTGATTGTAATATTTGTGTGTGTGTGTGTGTGTTTGAGTGTGTGTCTGCTTTCCTTACACTTTGCAAAACAATGCTGAGAAACAAACTGTTTCCTCGAATATGCTGTAATGTTTGTGAACTTTAGGTATCTCAGCATCTCTTTATTCATAGCATTTGCCTGATTTAATAAAGTATTGGTTTAAATCATCGTCTTTACTTGAGATCTTTGCATTATTTTATTATACAATCCTAGTTTTTAAATAGCGCTGAAATAGATTTTTGGGGCGATATGTGGATATTGAATATAGCACAAGGAACTCTGAAATATTTTATCTTGTAAAACATTTAAAATGACTTCAAACGCTATATAGACGTTTACCCTCCAGGGGTTAGAGGTTACACAGCGGGTGTTCACATTCGCTAGTTAAAACCTACAGGCCCTACCTACTGAATAAACTGTAGGAAACAGTCTGCAAATCTACAATGGCTACTCCACAAGCTCCTGAAACTTCTGTTGAAAGTTATGTTAAAACGGAAGAAAACCTTCCTTACGCTCGGCAGAAAAAGCACAGGATTCGTTTGACCAAGTTTCTTCATGAAGATAAACATTTTGTGAAACAGGAATTTCTGATGGCCGATGTTTACGTGGGCAGCTTTGTTTTTAACAAAGCATCACGTACGGTTAAACTCTACGCTATGGAATTTTTTGAAGAAGAATTAACATCACAGACACCTTGTGTGCTTTTGCCTGCCAAGGACTGGACATTTTTCTACAATCGTATCTGGAGAGATCTGAATGGGATCGCTGGTAAAAGCTATTACATGACCCCAAACGTGCGGTACAAGGTGATAAAGCCCGGTGATGACGTAACATATCAACCTGCTGGAACATTTCACTTCATGACCAAAACCTCATTAAGTTGATGAAACCCCGTGAGGAATGCGAAATGGACTTTTCGTCTCAATCTGATGACGAATGGGACACCGACTGGCCAATTCCAGAGGACGACCCCTTCGAATGCTGTAGGTCTACAGAGAGTCTATGTTTTGAGTGGAGCGATGCACCTGTGTTACGTACCGTCTTTTTAACAATAGACAAGTTTAATTCGAGCTGAATTCATTTTAAGTATTGCTGAATGATCAATCAGTCATGGTGAGGCGCCTTAATATGTAATATATGGTAGCATGATGTAGCAAAACCTGAAATGAACATTGATATCGAGCCCTTGCTTTTGTGTTACTTGACATTATCCATGTTTCTTGCTATATGTGTAATTGTTTTTGTGTAATAAACTGATTGGATCCAATTTCCCTCGCCTCTAAGAATCTCTATGTTACAGACATAACGACTTATTCCAATTATAGAATTTGTTTAAAGTATGTATATTTTTGTAAAAAACACTGAAATTATCAATACGTGCATTACGTTTAAAATTTTACTTGAGGCAATTTAATATGACGATGTCAATAAAAGTCTTTAACGGAACATATTTGGTATAGTGGTTAAAATCAGCGCAAAAGAAATTCCATCCTAGAACACAACGTCTGTTTTCTGGATCAGTTCTAAAAGACAGACACCAAAAACACTAGTATTGGTGTTGACAGAATTAAAAAAAGGCATGAATCATCCCACATAAAACTACTACTTATCAACTGTAATTAATTTACTTAACTTCTGTTTAAAGACAATTACAAAAGAACTGTGTGTCTATGCCGTGAAATGCATAGCTCTAAGTGCAATAGTTAGAAAAGTTTCACGTTGATGCATTATGTGTCTTGTGACTGCTTCATAGACAGACCAGAAAGAAGGCCTAAAAGAACATTACACTTTTAGTTTAAACACTCATGTAGTAGTAGTAGTATCATTTGTTCATGTTTTCATTTTGTCCTGCGAGTAGCTGCATGTTTGACCAAACTCAGAGAGCAGTCTTTATCTAAAACTGTACATATATACAAACTACAAAAAATTGTAAACAGTGTCATCTGCTAGTGGAAAAATGGCATTTACAAATTACAATCTTTTGTTCTTTCATTATAGCTAAATGTATCTTATATGTCATACACACATAAATTGTGTACGTATAATACCTGTATAATGATTGTTTGAATTTCTTCTTTAAAAGGGTATGCAATGTTATAGTTCTCAAAATGAGCTTGCATTACAACAGCATTGCATAGACTCTAACAAAACTGTATACTATAATACACGTATTCTTTAACGTCATGCTGGGATGTTAAAGAAATTAATTGTTAAAAAGAATCGGTTTTGTCAAAAGTTCAGTCATACATCTAAAAAGATGCTTAAATGAATGGTCTGTGTTCATCACACGTGATGATTTGCAAAAACCTACACTGAAAGCAACCAGAGAGGAGTATTCGGCTAAAAACATATACAGACCGATGAATAAAATGCTACCAGTGATCTTGATAGTCTTTATAATGTGACTAAGACTAATGAAGAGGGGTAAAAATGCCTATCACAATAGATCAAGAGTGGACTTCTGTATGCAGTATGACACTTTTTCTTACATGATGTCACTGCTTTCTTAGTTACTGGGCCTCTTGAATTTAGATGTGAGAATTTATTGTGCTCACATAATTTGTTCATGTTTGAGATATATCTATAGCTTTAGTGTGTAACTTTTGATTACCCTCCTCAAACTGAATGAAATCATAGCTTTCAGCTTTCAAAGCTTCACTGAAACCTTTCAAATGGTGTGAATAATACCGTACAAATAGCGTATAATACATGTTGAAAGTGTGTATAATACATGTTCACAAGTGAAAATGACCTATTCTTTTCTTTGTTTATTATGAATCTAGATCCTTGTATCGCATGATTGTAGCATGTCTGAAACTTTGAAATAAGTCCTATTTCAACACCACGGGAAAATGATTTTTGTCTAATAGTCTGTCAAAAGAAAAAATAATGTGGTTTAGTCGTATTTAAAAACAAAACAAACAAACAAACAAACAAAAAAATCATAAAAACATTGTATCAAAAGTATTTGGTTGCCTGATATTCTTGTTTCATCATGTATTAACTTCATATTTATTAGGCTGATGAAAGTAGTATGTAGAAATAATAAAAGCACATTTTATAAAACAAAGAATGGCACTGTGTCAGAACAAACGGGTATGAATATATGTTTGCTTTAACTTTTTATTCATACTTTAAAGCAAGATTATCTTTAAAAAATGTAATACAGTATTTGATTTTTGGTAAAACTATCTTACATATGTAGTGTTTTCATCCATTGTCATGAGCCTTTGGCTATCCTTAACGGTTTCATTGTGTGAGGAACTGTGTAATATCTAATTGTTAAAAACATTGCAGCAAAAATATTTTGCCATTATTCTTTTGTTTTATTTTTACTAGGAAATGAAACTTTATAGAAATAAGAAAAGTAAAATCATATGCATCTATGAGACATGCGCCAACTAAAAGTTTAAAGTTTAAATGTGTGGTTTTTAAAACAAAGAAACACATTTAACAGATAATGTAACACAGTTCGTAAATATGGGAAGAAGGAGGCGGGAACCGGCGAAAATTCAACATAAATTTTAATTTAAAAATAAACGAAGAACAAAACGAAAGTAATGCCGGCAGACCCTCGCGGACGTCTGCCGGCCACACAAACATAATAAAACATAAAATAAAGTCCAGGCCTGGTCCTCTCTCGTCCTTCACTGTCGTCGCTCCTCCTTTTATGCCCCCGGAGAGACTCACGGTGGAGCTCGTTAACTCTCGCGCCAACGGCCTCGCGCCGTTCCCTCACGGCTCTCGCCCGCCCTGGTCGCCACAGATAGCTTTTAACAGCAAGCACATTTTCTACCGCAGAGTCTGATGCGGACATGCCTGGTAGGGGATTTGGCCTAATCTTTGGTTTTTAAGGGGAATTAAACAATCTCAGGGGACCGACTGACCCTGTGGAGTCGCATCTTCTGAAAGACCCTGGCATACGTGTGGATTCACTCAGTTGAAGAAATGTTGTTTCTAGGGTCACTTTAAATCATTGGGGGTCAAAGGGCATCCTTCCTGTTAGTGTCATCAGTGTGACACACAGATATTTTTTTTAAATTGTACATGTGTAGATATTCTTTTGAGTAGATAATATATATTTTTGTATATTTTTAGTGAAGGGTATGTTTCCACAGTGACAAATGCCAACTTGTGCCATTCTGGATCATAGATAGTACAGAATGTCAGATGCAGAGTTCAGGCACAGCAAAATAGTATGACAACATATGACCACTTTTTTTTAATTTGAAGTTTAAAGTAAAATCATGCTTTGAAATAATGAGTAAAATTAAATATTCACACAAGATAATTTTTTTCATGGAAACAGCACAGAGGAACATCTGATCTCTCTCTCTCTGAAAATGAGTGATTTTCTCAAAGATACGACTTAAACTAAACAAGAGTAATGTTGAGCCCTCGTTCTGTGTTACATGTGAGTTGTGAGGCTTCAAACACACAGACACCTTCACTTTTGGATTTAAAAAAAATCTAATTAAATATTTGCAGTTTATTTAAAAAACATACAGATTTCTTAAAACGTTGTGTGTCTCATTGGCAAAAATGTTGCTTGAATCTTTTTTTTTGTATTATTGAGATCTAAGATGACTAAGTACAGGTTTTTGTTTTAAACTCTGAAACATGGAATACTTATATACACACATATAAATAATACTTTAGGTTAAATTCAGGCAAAATCATTTCCACCATACGGCATCAGATATTATCCTGATACAGTAGACTTCTAGGAAGAATATTTGAATTCAATTAAAACTTTAAAGAATGGATTTAAACAACCTTGTAATTTTAAAAGATCATATTTAGGATTGTGCTTTGAAATAAATTTAGTACAGAAACATTCACTCTGGAAAGGAGTTAGCGGTCTTAACATATGCTGTGACAGAGGCTCAACTGTCTGACTCCACCCTCCCATCTCTCATTCACACTAGAGTTTATTCCTAGGAGGATCTGGGGATGTTCTGTTTATAATACAGCTTAAACTATTTACTTTTTATCATCAAGAACTGCTTCTTCAGCTCTCTGAAAATGTAAGATGTTTTCATATTTATATTTATTTATTTATTTAGCTAAAACTAAACTATGTTTAATTTGTTTAAATATTTTTTAGCATCATGTTTGATGTTACACATTTAATTTAGAATAATTTCATTTAAAATAGAGAGGTTCCTTTTACAGAACCAGCCTGAGACGTCACAGGTTCTCTTTCTGAAAATGCTTGGTGATTTTTCTTAAGGAATTATTGAAAATGTTACACAATGTGTGAGACCCCAACATTTTACACATACACTGATAAATAAAAATTATACTTTAGGTTTTCAGTCAGATAAGCAGTCTTAGGAAAATTTGACTTGAGACGTTTTAAAAGATGTAATTTAAACTTTTAAATGTATGCTTTGAAATAAAAGTTAGCACGGACAAAACAATGTTTCATCCACCCCTCTGTCTCAGGATTCACAGCACGCTCGCTTAGTAGACACACAGAGGGAGAGATTTTTTAGACTTCATTGCATTCTTCTACTTGCATTAAGGATATCAAAAAAAAGAGGAAGGACTGCTTTTTCCCCTACTCTCTGAAAAATATGTTGTTTTGTAGATAAATGTTCAATACTGCTTTAGAAGCATGTTTAATTTTATACAATTTATTTATAAACTTTTAAAAGAAGTGAATGGTTTTCAATTAACTTTTTGAAATATACTAAATATACTAAACATCATTTAGTAATCAACTGTTTGAATTACTATGATATTTGAGTTTTTATGGATAAATTATAGAAAAAGTCATGTCAATGGAAGGTCTCCACAAACATGTCCACAAAAACCTCTTATGCTTTGACAAAGCTAAAATGAATATTCAACTACTTGATGAACCTCATTTTGTGTGTTTAATATTTCATAAGCATTTGTAAACCAATTTCATTCGAACATCATTGCACGAGGAAATCTTTTCCTGGCTTTATTGTGATGTTTTTAAAGTTTTCCTGTGAATATTGTAAACACACAATTCTTATTTAAACTAAGGTTAATATAATTTATAAGCATTTTTCATTTAGGTAAAACTATAATTAACTGGTCTCAGTAAATTTAGTAACTGTTTATAATTCAGTGTATTACAATTTTATCACCAACTTCCTTAAAAGAACAGAACGATTGAAATGTGTGTAATCTATTTCATAAAATATGTTTATTCTTTTTATACGACATTTTTATTTATGTTTCTAGACTCGTGTTGCTTATCGTCTGCACAGAGAGAGAGATGAGAGCGTCATAAAATGACCGCTACCCAGCCGGAATGTTACAATGTGGATGCCATCACACCCTCAAATATGGCTAGTTCAAAAATGACCCTCAACCCCTTTAAAATCATCCGTCTGCCATTTGATCACCTAGAAGATGTCCAGAGGTTCACAGGGCAACATCGCTATTCAAAATATGCGGACAAAGGTCATATTGATCCCCGGAGAATCACCAACCATGTTAAAGGTCATTGGGGTGATACTACGGTCAACCATGGGAGGGGGATGGGAAAACTTTGTGGGTGGCCCGTGGGGGAGGGGAACGTCGTGGGTGGCCCCAGAGGTCACAGGGGTCAGACAGGTCAAAGGTCATCATCAATCATTTTGACACAAGCACCAGTATATCACTACTGTTCTGGCATTTTTCCTCAGAATTGTGTGATATAAACTCCCAATTGTGAGTTGAGAGTCACAATTGTGATATAAAGTCAGAATTGTGAGATATAAACTTGCAATACTGAGAAAAAAGTCAGAAATGCGAGATATAAACTCACAATTGTGTGACACTTTTGTGAATTGTGAGAAAAAGGCGCAATTACCTTTTGCATTTTTTTTTTATTCTGTAGCAGGAAACAAGCTTCCATCCTAGCCACTATGCTACAATGCACTATTATTTCAGAACTGTAATCATTAACTCGGGACTAAAGCATCTCTGTTCTTTGCTGTTGGGTTGATAAACAGGTTTGCATGAGGAAGTGCAATAGACAGTCAAAAAAAACAAAAAAAAAACCTGTTAAGTGATATTCTAGTGCTTACAAAAAGGATTTAAATAAATGTAAAAGGTCATTTGATAGTATATACACAGGTTTTACAGACTTGGGCATTTGGTTCATTTTAATGTTGTAATGTTAAATGCTTCTCCTGTTGAAAGTACACATGGGGACTCCCGGAAAGAGTTAACCTCTGCATCATAACTCTCTCTGAAAACTACTTGTCAGATTGATCCACAGTTCTGTGAGGAAATTGGACTTCTGTTTTACTCTGAATGAATGACGGACTGCTGTAAGTGAGGCTTCAGGCGTTTTATTGTCTCTTTGATCAAATTTCAGACTATCCAATGCACAAATATTTATTAAAATACACTTCAGAAAATTTAATTTTTCTTAGTATTGTTTTCATGTTTATGTGTTTGTACCTACAGCACTTGAGATGTCTGTCTTTCCTTTCATGGTTTTTCTGTTCTTCTATGAACTTGTACTGGGATCTTCAGGTGAGTCAGTTCCTATAGTGCTGTTTAACAAATGAAAATGATGAAAAAACTTTCCTATTACACTATATGAAACAAGGTTTTAAAGTGTCTGTTTATATTACTTTACTGTTTTCAGAACTTGCATATTCAGAAATGCCCAGCAGAATAACGGCACTGAGCGGCTCTTGTGTGCAGATACCTTGTAGATTTAATGGGTCAGTGATCAATTGGACGAGCACAGAAAGTGTATTTGGTATCTGGATAATGAAGGACCATGCTTATGCCAATCCAGGGAGTTTGGTAGTTTTTAATAGAACTTCAAACATCATCAAAGGATTCAGTCATATAGAGATACTTGGAAATCTTAGTCAGTGTGAATGTACCTCTGTTTTCTATGATGTCATGAACAATCATTCAGACAACTACTACTTCAGGGTGGAAACAAATACGGGTCAGAAATACACATATCAGAATCCCATCTACATTTCTGTCTCAGGTAAGTGGGTCTCCACGGTAAACTATATTATTCTGTTGTGCTGTCAAAATTATTCTTTGATTATGATTCACAATCAAGTCTTTTGATAGGTTCCCCAATTATTGGTAATCTGATGCATCTCTCAATGTAAAATATAGCCTACCCTAAACAACTAAAGTGCCTTAAGTTACAAGATGATTCAGTAAATTTTTATTTTATTTTATTATTATTTTTTTAAATTGCTGAATAGGTGAAAGGATTGCATTTCGGATTGATCTTAAAAGTCCACACAACAAAATAACTGCTGTGACAAAAAGAACTGTTAAAATAGCAAAAGAGGAACATTTAGTAATACTTAAAGTAAAAAAATTGTTTTCCACAATTGAGAGGAAGTATATTTATTGTGGAAGATAAGCAAAATGGGCCCAGAGACTACTGGAGTTACAAATTAGATTTGTTTTTGAAATGTACCTATATTGACAGCTCCAAGATCCGGTGCACCAAACTTTACTAAATTAAAATAATACAATTAAGTGATTGTATTAAGGAAAGTGCTTTTATACAAAAGTTAAATAAACCAGAAGTTAAAATTGCGTATTTTAGACACAGTATTTACCCTTTACTAACAGTCTATTTTCAGTCCAGCAGTGAAAATAATTCAAAATTGAGTCATTTAAGAATCAACCATTGCGAA
>RJVU01059636.1:3288565-3324253 GCA_003731715.1 Anabarilius grahami | reverse complement strand
CACACACACACTCACACAGATAAGGCTTAAGCCTAGTCCCAGACTAAAATGCATGTTTGAGCTGTTTTAACTGAAAGCAATTTGCAGTGACATATCTTAAAATATGTCAGTGCCATTGTTTTGTCTCAAGATGCACACCAGTAATGTTTTTTTTCTAAGGCAGCTTTATAAATGTCCTAATTGAACTAAATCCTAATTCTAGCTTAATCTAAGCCCTGTCTGCGAAACCAGGCCACATTATTTTGTTCCTGACTGAATCAGTGTATTTGAGCGAAATGGTTGAGTGAACAGTTCAGTGGCTCCATCATAAAAACAGCTACTTATTTCATTCCTGAATGTCACCTATATTTTTATAGCACTTTACAATAGAGATTGTTTCAAAGAAGCTTCACAGTCTTAAACAGGAAAGTAATGTAATCAATAATGCAAACTTCAAAATGTAAAGTATCTGTACAGCAAAACAATAGTGTCATTATTCTGCTCAGGTCCGTGTTGGTTCAGTTATGTCAAGTTTATTGTAAGTTCAGGTAAATTTCAGTTTGTGTGAAGTTCATTCTATGGTTAAATTCACAACACGTACGTACACACATGAGTTTGTTCATAATCTTGATCTAATGTTAGTGAATTTGGAGTATTCTAAATGAGTGCCTGCATGCACGAAGTTAGTCATTTGATAAAACACTCCCAAACCATCTCCATATAAGGGCTTTCTAGACAACCTTTCCTTACAGCCTTACTTCTGAACATGATTATAAGTATCACAGAGTAAAAGGTTTTTGCGCACGTGTTTTCAGTTATTCCTATATTTTTTCGTAAATTTAGAATACATTTTATTACGGAATTTTTGGTGAATCGTGATTTGTTCTTTAAATTGTACGTACATTTCACGCACAAATTTGTGCGTACACATGCTTAGTGAATGAGACCCATTGTGTTTTTGTTTTCTTCAAATTTAATGGTGTTTTATACAGTGTACTTTTTTTGCCCTGTAGATTCACCACAACCTCTCGTCCTTAATCACACTAATCTGAATGACGTGATGGAGAACACAACAGTCCATTTGAGCTGCTCTGCTGAAGCCCCCTGCCCCAAACATCCTCCTACAATATCCTGGTCCATCATCCCTCAATCTGCCAACATTACAACACAGTTACAGGAGAAACCTGATAAAACCCAGTCAGTGTTTTCACACATGACCTTCAAAGCTTCATACATGGATCACAGAAGGAACATCTCCTGCACTGCTACATATCCAAGAAATACATCTAATGACTCAACTGTGGAGACCACCGTGATGCTACGAGTCCTGTGTAAGAGATTTGGAGTAGTTTTGTTCTTTCATAGCATTATTATGTTCAGATGTGTAATATCATAACATCTAGTTTATCTAAAGATGTTTCTATTTTGCCCTAAAGTTCCTCCAAAAGAAACTCACATCATCATCGATCCATCTGCATCAGTCTCTGTTGACACTAATGTGACTTTGACCTGCAAAAGCAAAGCCAATCCATCAAATAACATGAACTACACCTGGTACAAAAGTGGACAGGAGAATCAGCTGGATTTTGGAGAACAACTGACCTTTACTGTAAATAGGATGAGTGGAGGATGGTACTTTTGCACAGCAAAGAATGAACATGGTAATGAGAAGTCAGAAGAGATCCAGCTGATTGTGGCAGGTGAGTTTATTTTTATGTACAGATACTAAACATTATCTGATGATCATCATAGGTAAAAAGCTCCAGTTTTATGATTTAATTTTATTTTTAAATGATCCACACAGCCTACTGACCAACAAATTTTGCTTTATTTTTTTCAATCAGACTCTGCTTCATTAGAATCACTGTCTTTGATCATTGGCTGTGTTGTAGGAGTTTCAGCATTTTTGTTGATTTTTCTTCTGATAACACTTTTCCTAAGGTAAGCACAGATGGTGAATTGTATGGAATAGAGCAATCAGACTTCAGAATAAATGAATTCTCCAATGTCATTTCACTTTGAATCATATATAAAATCTGGTGTTCACAATATGGTGGTCCATTGTGTATTTTATGAATTTCTTTATTTCCTATTAATACAGAGTGCAAAGAGTAAAGGCATCCACTATTAAGGAAACTGATGTCTCAGATCAGGTATGTTTTACACTCTTTTAGCAGATTACGTTACTGCCATTCAAATAGGAAGTATCATAAAAAGCAGATATCAATAGGCCTACCTTATGTTTACTATAATGGTGTATTATGTACAGAAACCAAAAAACGAGGACAGTGGATCCACATAAACGGTCATTTTTTATGTTTGCTCTTTCAGGGTCAGGAAAAACAAGTGCAGATCAGCTCCATTTATACTAATGGTGCTTTTGTGTCGGGTGAAGAGCTAGAGATGCCAAAGGATGAGAATGATATAGTCCACTATGGAGAGATTGACTTCTCCACTCCTCAAACCAAAAGCTCCACAGTGAAGAGCTCAGGACAAGAGACGATATATGCCGAGGTCAGAGGCCCAGAGAAAGAGATGAACCAGGATTAGTTTACATTAGAATAAATGGCTTGAGTGAACTGTGTAAATGTAGCATGCTTTATTGGCTTTGCTTATATATATGTGTGTGTGTGTGTATTATACATCACATTCATTGTTTTTGTTTTGTTTAGTGATTCCAAAATCTTGTAGTCAGGTTTTTAAATGCCACATCTTAAGTATTCTGTAATTATAAACTCGATTTATGTTTGTTTAGTTGTTTTTTTTTTTTTTTTTCTGTTACTTCTCTGTTCCATTTTTTCTTCATTCATTCTTCCCTAAATGGTAGTTCAAATATCTATGTTAGTGTATGCTTATGTTTCAGTCACAGATGAACAAATATTATACTCTTTGTTTTTTGGTAAAGGGGTGACAGAGCAAATGTATTTGTATGATTTTATAGAACACTACACACAGTAAATTATAAAAACTAATTGGTTTTATAGTAAAATACCATGAAATTGAATTGAATAATGCTTACATATTTAAAAAAAAAATAGAGCTTAAAACATTTTGTATAAATCTTTATGGAACAAGGGAATGAAGCATTCCAGTTTATGTGATTCATATTCATAAATTAAAAAAATAACTGTCTTCCTGTGAAGTTTTAAATGATCAAAAGTTGTTTCTTTTTAATAAAGACAATTATTTAATAATTATATAAAGTGTGTTTTGTTTGTTTTGTTTTGCAGAAGTGAACAGATTTATTATATATGAATTCTGCTGTATTTTATGTAACATACTGTAGTAAAGATCTGAGTAACACTTTACAATAATGGTCCATCATTAATAGGTTACTATGCAGGAAGTAATGAAGGACACATGAGTAGTTCTGCATTAAAAGTTACTACCATTAATTTATATGCAAATAAGATTAGCTAATCAGTCAGTTCCCACCACCATCACTCAACACACATCGTCACCGGATCTCCACACTCCGCACACACCGGATCTCAGCGGCACCTGCACCTCATCACACCAGCATAGAGGGTATGCATCGACGTCACTTTCCCGCCGAAAACGCGCTCCCTCAGCTGGACTGAGTGGCAAAAGAACCTGCTGTGTGACTGGATTTAGTAGAGGAAACTGCAAAAACGCAAGTAAAACAAATGAATTACACTAAAGGTTGGAATTGAATGTGTTCCTTACAACTTGTCAAATAAACCTAATCCATGGATGACATGCAGCCAGGAGTCGTGTTTCCTGACATTTATAAGTGCCTGATTTGACGCCGGGGAAATACATACAGCAAATCTGCTTGTGAATATTTTATATAACTACAATATAGGTAGGTTTAAATCCGCGTAATCACTTATATCAATGTTATATCGTCATATTGTCCAGCCCTAAAATATATATAGTTTTATAGTAGGCTATAGTTTTTGTCAGTGTTGTTTGTTTAAAAACACCAAATTATGCAGAATATAAGATCGAAAATATTTAATTGATGAGTTGTCAACATAATATATAACAATACAATATATAGGCTACGGTATGATTTTACCTCAAAATCCAACAATTTGACACAAAATGATAACTGCAAATCCATGTTTCTCTGCTGGAGTCCTATCCACCTGTTTCCGCGGTGCGCTACTGTAAAAAAGAACGTGGGTAGCCTACAACTTCCGGTGAGGCAGCGGAAGTAGCATACCAATGGTATTTTGTGTGTTAATTAGCGAGGAGGCTAAGTGTTTTTCGGATCATTGTTTACTTTGTAAAGTTGCAAATCTTTATGAGAGATGTCATTACGGCGCTCATGGACAACATTTCAGTTTAGTACATTTATTAGTTAATAATATCACAATACAATAAACAGTTTTCGTGCCCTTAACTTTACTGACCTTCCACAAAAGTGCTGCTGCATGACTACAAGAGCATCCTGGCCCTGTAATACATGAACAACCCGCTGTCTGTTCTTCACCTGTCACTGATGCTAGCACCTAAGCCTTATGATGTGATATTTTACTCCTACTGGTGTCTTGCGGGCCAGAGCCAGTCACGTTTCCACAGTCATATATGCGATGCTAAAGGCCATGTTAACCATTAATAAATACACACGTTTATGGAAAATACCAGAGACTGCTTGAGGAACGTAGACAATTCTTATATAATCGTGTATTTATTTGGTTTAATGTTTTATCTGTCTCTTGCCTTTGTTGATTCCGGACAAATGCATATCTTTCACAGATTTACCCAATATTATGGTTAACTCGTATAACTCATAACTCCTGTTTTCTTCTCATGAGCTCCCTCTGTTGCTCTGGCTGAAAGGATCAGGATAGATAGACAAGAGATCGCGCAAACGTCCTCGGATTGCAATCATCGCATAATTTAGAGGAAAATTAATAGAAATGCTCAGAAAAGTGACGTAAACATAGGGTATGTTATCAATATATTTATCAATGTGTAAGCCTTTGGATTTAAAAGCCTTAGTGGAGTTGTTTTGTGCATTCTTGTGATCATAAATAAATGGAAGCAGGTGCAACTGAATAGGTATGTGTTTTCTTTGTATGTCAATATAAATATCAGTTAGATTTAGCGTGATTGATCTGCACTCCTGACATAAATTAATAAATTACTGTTACTGTAACATTTTTTTATTGTAAAACATTGTTCAAATATTGATGCTGGAATCTTAAATCTTTAAGAAAAAGCCAAACGTTCGCAAGTTTTGATCGCTAAATCCTGAATGACTGTCAACTGTTGAATGAATGAGTGTCAGGTTCAGCTTGTTTACTTCGAACCGGAAGACACCCCCACTTTTGACGCAAGGCCTCATGGGGCGTAGGAAACTTGTGGATAAGAGGGTATGCACGTGACGTCACCGTCGACCGTTATGGCTGCGGTCCCGCCCACTGAGAGGCAAAAGACTGAGCGGCAGCATTGGTTTTCAGCGTGAATGTCGCGAAAAACACACAAAACACATCCAAAACGGAAAAGAGCTTTGTGATTGACTGTACAAATAGCTTTGACACAAAACCTGAGGCATATATTTTAAAAAAAATGAAGAAAGCAACAGAAAAAAAGCAAATGGATCACTGCAATTCACAGAGCTGGACTCCAGCAGAGAAACATAGATTTGCAGTTATCATTTCGTGTGAAATTGTTGGATTTTGAGGTAAAATCATACCGTATATATTGTATTGTTATACAATGACAACTCATCAATTAAATATTTTCGATCTTATATTCTGCATAATTTGGTGTTTTTAAATTAGCAACACTGACAAAAAATACTATAAAACTAGGCTATATATGTTTTAGGGCTGGACAATATGACATAATAATGATATAACATTGAAATAAGTGATTACGTGGATTTAAACCTACCTATATTGTAGTTATATAAAATATTCACAAGCAGATTTGCTTTATGTATTTCCCCGCCGTCGAACTCAGGCACAAATAAATGTCAGGAAACGCAACTCCTGGCTGCATGTCAATATCCATGGATTAGGTTTATTTGACAAGCTATAAAGAACACATTCAATTCAAACCTTTAGTGTAATTCGTTAGTTTTACTCGCATTTTCGCGTTTACCCAGAGGGTATGCATCGACGTCACTTTCCCTCCGAAAACGCGCTCCCTCAGCTGGACTGAGTGGCAAAAGAACCTGCTGCGTGACTGGATTTAATAGGGGAAACTGCGAAAACGCGAGTAAAACAAACGATTGCATTAAAGGTTGGAATTGAACGTGTTTCTTACAACTTGTCAAATAAACCTAATCCATGGATATTGACATGCAGCAATGAGTTGCGTTTCCTGACATTTATTTGTGCCTGATTTCGACGGCGGGGAAATACATTAAGCAAATCTGCCTGTGGATATTTTATATTTATACTACAATATAGGTAGCCTAGGTTTAAATCCGCGTAATCACTTATATCGTCCAGCCGTATAACATATATAGTTTTATAGTATAGTTTTTGTCAGTGTTGTTTATTTAAAAACACCCAAATATGCAGAATTTAAGATGGAAAATATTTAATTGTTGTCAACATAATATATAACAATACAATATATACGATATGATTTTTCCTCAAAATCCAACAATTTGACACAAAATAATAACTGCAAATCGATGTTTCTCTGCTGGAGTCCAGCTGTCTCTGTGAATTGCAGTGATCCATTTGCTTCTTTTTTCTGTAGCTTTCGGCAGTCTGTAAAAATATACCTCAGGTTTTTGTGTCAAAGCTATTTGTACAGTCAATCACAAAGCTATTTCACCTTTTGGAAGTGTTTTGTGTGTTTTTCGTGGCATTCACGCTGAAAACCAATGCTGCCGCGCCACTTAGCGGGCGTGACTGCAGTCATAACGGTCGACGGTGACGTCACGTGCATACCCTCTATATTAAGAATACTCACTTCCCTCACCTCTGTGTCTGGTCTTGTTTATACATACCTGGACTCCTTACCTCTCATCTGATGTCTCCGTGTTCCCACTCCTTCGTCAAGTCTTGTCTTCCCACGTTGAAACTCCTGCAAAAGAGAAAGGACTCAGCCAAGTGACTATACAGGCTACTACGTGCTCATATTTGTAAACTACTAACCTGTGTTGTTCCTGTGTTCGTGCCGTGCCTGTCTCTGAATAAACCACGTGTTGAATACTTAACCTCTTGTTCCCGTCTGTTGTCTGACATAAGTAATGGCAAATTTAGGATTAAAGTGGTTCCTTAATAGAAATTGATAATTACTGAAGGAGGTTAGCGTAATTAAGAACTACTAGATGACAAATTATAAGGAATTACTATTTCTAATCACAAAAATAACATGCCATATTGCAGCCATTTGCTAAAATCATTTAAGTTCATTTTTTTCCTCATTATTGTACACACAGCACCCCATATTGACAGAAAAACACAGAATTGTTGACATTTTTGCAGATTTATTAAAAAAGAAAAACTGAAATATCACATGGTCCTAAGTATTCAGACCCTTTGCTCAGTATTTAGTAGAAGCACCCTTTTGATCTAATACATTCATGAGTCTTTTTGGGAAAGATGCAACAAGTTTTTGACACCTAGATTTGGGGATCCTCTGCCATTCCTCCTTGCAGATCCTCTCCAGTTCTGTCAGGTTGGATGGTAAACGTTGGTGGACAGCCATTTTTAGGTCTCTCCAGAGATGGTCAATTGGGTTTAAGTCAGGGCTCTGGCTTGGCCATTCAAAAACAGTCACGGAGTTGTTGTGAAGCCACTCCTTCGTTATTTTAGCTGTGTGCTTAGGGTCATTGTCTTGTTGGAAGGTAAACTTTCGGCCCAGTCTGAGGTCCTGAGCACTCTAGAGAAGGTTTTCGTCAAGGATATCCCTGTACTTGGCCGCATTCATCTTTCCCTCGATTGCAACCAGTCGTCCTGTCCCTGCAGCTGAAAAACACCCCGACAGCATGATGCTGCCACCACCATGCTTCACTGTTGGGACTGTATTGGACAGGTGATGAGCAGTGCCTGGTTTTCTCCACACATACCGCTTAGAATTAAGGCCAAAAAGTTCTATCTTGGTCTCATCAGACCAGAGAATCTTATTTCTCACCATCTTAGCAAACTCCATGCGGGCTTTCATGTGTCTTGCACTGAGGAGAGGCTTCTGTCGGGCCACTCTGCCATAAAGCCCCGACTGGTGGAGGGCTGCAGTGATGGTTGACTTTCTACAACTTTCTCCCACCTCCCGACTGCATCTCTGGAGCTCAGCCACAGTGATCTTTGGGTTCTTCTTTACCTCTCTCACAAGGCTCTTCTCCCCCGATAGCTCAGTTTGGCTGGACGGCCAGCTCTAGGAAGGGTTCTGGTCGTCCCAAACGTCTTCCATTTAAGGATTATGGAGGCCACTGTGTCTATAGGAACCTTAAGTGCAGCAGAAATTTTTTTGTAACCTTGGCCAGATCTGTGCCTTGCCACAATTCTGTCTCTGAGCTCTTTAGGCAGTTCCTTTGACCTCATGATTCTCATTTGCTTTGACATGCACTGTAAGCTGTAAGGTCTTATATAGACAGGTGTGTGGCTTTCCTAATCAAGTCCGAATCAGTATAATCAAACACAGCTGGACTCAAATGAAGGTGTAGAACCATCTCAAGGATGATCAAAAGAAATGGACAGCACCTGAATTAAATATATGAGTGTCACAGCAAAGGGTCTGAATACTTAGGACCATGTGATATTTCAGTTTTTCTTTTTTAATAAATCTGCAAAAATGTCAACAATTCTGTGTTTTTCTGTCAATATGGGGTGCTGTGTGTACATTTATGAGGAAAAAAAAATGAACTTAAATGATTTTAGCAAATGGCTGCAATATAACAAAGAGTAAAAAATGTAAGGGGGTCTGAATACTTTCCGTACCCACTGTATATAGTTACTAGGGGTGGGACAGTTCAGATTTCTCACGGTTCAGTTTGTATCACGGTTTTAGTGTCACGGTTTCGGTACAGTTCGGTATGTGCTATGTTCAGTAAAAAAAAAGGACAATCAATTAAAGATAAAGAAAATAAAAACAAATAATCTAACTACAAGCAACAGCACAAATAAATACATGAGAGCTAAGATACAAATAAAATAAACAATGCTTTACAGGTTTTTCAGGTATACAGAAATTTAATAAAGTAATCAAATATAAAATATCCATCGACTGAAACATACATTAGCCGAATCTGTCTGTCTGTTTTGCACATTGTTTTCAACAAACCAGATGAGTCATCAGATTTGGGATGAACTGCGGTGCAAGCGCATGCCGAACCTTGGGTGGAGAACCGAACGGTTCGATTTTTTACAGCGAACCGTCCAACCCCTAATAGTTACCTATTAATGATGGTCCATTATTCTAAAGTGTTACCAAGATTTGTTTCATAATATCTATAATTAGTCATTTAGACGATGTTTTGGAAATTATGTACCCTTATTACAGAGACAGCGTGAAGCTGCTTTTGAGGTAAAGAGTCTTGCTCAAGGGAATAATGGTGACACATGGTGACAGTTCATGAATAGTCCTTTTGTGGAGATTAAAACCTAACCTTATGGTTGAGTCAGATTTTAACTAGAACAAATAATGAACATAGCGGTTTTAAAAAACAGGGCCCTGTACCATGAAGGCGGATTAGCTGGCTAGCCAGGTAAGTTTCAGATTAGTTTGCACCAATCCTGGGTTTTAGATACCATGAAAGTGACTTGGCTTTTAGCGGTGTTCATCGCCATAGTAACTTACGCTCCACGGCTAACCTGCTCTGGGGCAGGTTATGTTCTTGTTCAGAGATCTCAAACTGAATTTGGGCCAATCGGATGTAAGCTAAGTGAACTGACACATCCAATGCAATAAAGTCACTCCCCCAGTTTCTCTTCCTCCAAATTAAAGGTCACTATATAGTAAAAAAATATTTAACAATGAAATTGTCTGGCTTTAATGATAATTACTTAGAATGATTTTATGATTTATATATAATTTATATAATAATTCAATGATATATATTATTATTAATCCATTACACAAGCGATTTTAATTTAAGTTATTATTAATTAATTTCAATTAATATTAATATATACAGATCATATGTAATATAAATAAGCTGTAAATAAACTTAAAATATGACTACATGTGACCTTACATGTTTGAGTCTCTATATCACTATATATTATCAACTAAATAAACTCACAATTTTCACTTGCACTGATAGAACAAGATAATTTTTTTATATTTTCGTCATTGTAAATGAGTTTAAATTCTTCATTTTCTTCAATCTCTTAATCTTCAGCAAAAGAGTTTTGAATCGCGCTGACTCTCTCACGAGAAGTGAATCATTTCACTCTGTTGCAAGGCATGTGATTGGCTGCTAACCACTGATGTCACGGATTCACATGCACAAGCTCCACAAACTCAGGATCAAAGCCTGAGTTGACAAAGAAAGTTGATGATCAGCATCATGGTACCAACAAAGCCGAACTGGAGTGGTTTGGTTTTGTCAACTCAAAACTAATCCTACAACCCTGAATTTGTTCAACTACCATGGTACAGGCCCCAGGTCTGCACATGAGGAAGTACACCAGTCAACATATATAAAAAAGTGTCACCTTTTATATTAAAATGCTGAATACATAAATGATAGAAATGTATTAAATTAAATTTGAAGTATGTATTACAGCATGTTTGGAACTTTCTGGACTTGAGCGTTGTTTGTTTTTAAATTTGGTCATGGTAAACCCTTTAACTGTTAACCACAGCGGAACTATGTCTGAAAATATTTGCATAGTAATTGTATGTGAAAACAAAAAAAATGGTTCACTTCTGTTTTCCTTGAATTACAGATTGTGCAGCTCTAGGTAAGGATGTTCTATCAATTTTTAAGTCTATCACATTTTTTTTTTAAATTATTAAAAAATGGTAGCACTTTATTTTACAGTGTCCTTGTTACACATGCATGTAGTTATAGTAATTATAAACTGCATAATTACTGCAACTAACCCTAAACTACACCCTAATCCTATATAGTAAGTCTATGTAGTTAATTAGTATTACTCAGTACTTAAATGTATAATTACACTGTAACATGGAAACCTTAAAATAAAGTGTAACCAAAACAATTAATTATAATTCATGTAAGATATAATATTAAAATAAATACTAATCACAATAAAATCCTACTGAAGAGACATAGAGAAAATATAATGCTTAAAATTTTGGACTGTCTTTCAAAAAAAAAAAAAAAGTGTGAGATCCCTGTGAATTGTCTTCATATCTGCAGCTCTCAAGATGTATGCCTTTCTGTTCATGACTTTTGAACTTGTACTGGTATCTTCAGGTGAGTTCCTTGTGCTGTCTACTGAAAATAATATCATCAGAAAGTTTTAATTTTGTTTAATTTTGCTTTAATTCTGTACTTTGTATTACACTCATTTTGCAAAACTAGAGATTTTAAGGTGTTTTAAGGTGTTTTATGTTATACATATATAAATGCTTTTTATTATTATTATTATTATATTATGTTTTTCTGTTTTCAGAACTTGCATTTGCAGAATTGCCTAAAAGAATAATGGCACTGAGCGGCTCCTGTGTGCAGATACCTTGTAGATTTGATGGGTCAGTGATCAATTGTATGAACACAGAAAGTGTATTTGGCTTCTGGATAATGAAGGACTATGCTTATTTCAATCCAGGGAGTTTGGTAGTTTTTAATGGAAGTTCAAACATAATCAAAAGATTCAGTCATATAGAGATACTTGGAAATCTAAGTCAGCGTGAATGTACCTCTGTTTTCTATGATGTCATGAACAATCATTCAGACAACTACTACTTCAGGGTGGAAACAAATAGACTGACTCAGAGATACACACATCAGAATCCCATCTATATTTCGGTCTCAGAAGTGGGTCTCCACTGTAAACTATATTATTCTGTTGTGACAATTTTAAAATTACTCACTGATTATAGTTCATGATTAAGTTCCTGAATATTTTTATAATTAAAATTGATTTAAAGTGTCCCCCATGAATAAACAAAATGTTACAATTGATACTTCACTAAGCTTTGCCTATATGGAGCGAGATTGGTCTCATTAAGGTTTGTATGAAACAGAAGTTTTCTTCCCTATGTGACGTTTATCATCGCTGTCAAGCAGAAACACTGTAACTCCGTATTTTGTCATTTTTTAATCATTACTATTGGTCACCCTTTATGTCTGTCTGTGGGTTTTGCAAATATCTGACCAATTAAGAGTATTAAAAACAGGGCTCTGAACCAGTTCAAGGAACGAAAACGAAAACCGGAAACGAACAAAATTTTGACCGGAACGTAACAAGAAACGAAAACTAAATCAAATTTAATCATTCTGAACAGAAACGCTAATTTGAAATGGCCATTAACCGGTTAATAACGTTATTTTATCGTTCTGTTTAATATTTTGATTTGGCAGTCAACCAATCACGAATTCAAACAGTACAGCCTATGCAAATGTGACGCTGCTCAGGCTCAGCTGTTAAGTCATCATAGGTTAGGTAAGTCACAATGGCAATGCCCTGGCATTAGTTTTTCCGATGATATGTCACCAATCGTCAAGTATTAGGCCTACATTTAAGTGAAAATTAATGTCAAGTAATATGCAATAGGCCTACAATCTGCCGTTTACCACCCGTGACCACCGCCTGACTTTGCTGTTATGTGAAGGATGATGTCGATAATGCGAGTGAAGTACAAAGCTTAAGCTACATAATAAAATATAGTTTAGCATTCGTCTCGAAAATGGAAACAGTGCCGAATGAGAAAGGTATAGGCTTCAGATTCACTAAATTAATTCGTTTAGCATCTTATTTAGTTCTATTTCTAATAAATATAAACCTGTTTCTCGCCTTGAATATAGCTGGAATGGCGTTAAAAAAGAAAAGATATTTTTTTTAAAAATTCGTTTTGGCTTGACGTATANGTATAGCCTATAGCCTGAATAGGGTGTTAACTTTAGAGGTTTTGTGGTCAAATAAAATAGGGCAGTTTTGTTCATAATTTACATTTACAAACATTACAATTATATTATATATTATATATAGGTTAGGCTATTTGTAAACATTTCATTTTATTTAGCCTATACCGATAAATGACATTATTTCTGAATGTAGGCTAATAATAAAATGCGACGTATAGGCTACACGACATATCTTTTTTCCTCTCAGGAATAGCGTCGGTATTTTTAACCATGCAGCAAACATTTTAAAATATCTTGAAAAAATACTTTATAACCCATTGATAGATGTTTCTTTCGCTTAATAGGTTTACATTTGGACAGAATCTTGTTATAAAAGATAATTGTAGGCCTATATGGCTAAGACGGCAAATAGCCTACTATCTTTGTTTTTTAATAAATAAAATTATGTGCGTATTATTATTATTATTAAGTAGGCTACATGCAAACAAACAAACTAAAAAGTTAAAAAATAACGTTATTAACCGTTATTGTTTCTAAACAAAGCGGTTTCGGAATGTTTATAATACGAAGGAACGCTGGAACAGAAACGTTAAAATACCAATTCTGCTCGGAGTGGAACGATTGAATTTTTTTTTCGTTTTTAAGCCCATATGCAAGTATCTGACCATAGAGCAACAATATCAACTTTGACATTGTTTAATTATTTAAAAAATACAGTGTTTTTTCTTTCTTTTCAATTTCCTGAAAAGTAGTGTTTTTGGAGATAAGGTAATCTATGGAATCATAGGAATCATTTACAAGGTTTCTGCCCCAAAGCAATGATATCTGAGTAAAATGGCTTCTTGAACAAGAAAAAATGTAAGGTGGGATTTGATTTTGTCGATGAAGAACTAATTGGATGGTTGTGGTTTGCTATTGCTTTGATGTCATGTGAGTGACAGATTGTCCTGCCCTCGGCCAGTAAACAGAGATGTTGCTGCAAGAGGGAGGGGAAGTTATTTTGATAAAAAATTTATAAGAGAATTTTTAAATAATAATGATATGCACCGATAAATCAATTATAATAAACACTGCAATATACAAAATAATAATTATCCATTTGGATTCCATGGTGATTTTAATAATTCATGCAAAAGTTATGATGCACACATGCGCAGGCAAATTCACATAAAACTTAATTTACATTTGCAGAAAAGAAAAAAAGAAACAATTCATGTGCATGAAAAAAATGATATATTCAGAAAAAGCAATTCACAAAAATATATTCATAAAATAGAAACACAAAACACTGTCTGGATTTACATTCTGGACAAATCAATAGTTGCCGAAAGTCAGAGTTTGCAGATTTGAGTTAACAGATTACACAAAAATCAAGTAGTGGCCACAGACTCTGACTCCATCCAGTCAAAGGATATCAAACATTTACATTTACATTTATGCATTTGGCAGATGCTTTTATCCAAAGCGACTTACATTGCATTATACTATACATTTGTATCTTGAGTATGTGCAATCCCTGGGATCGAACCCATGACCTTGGCATTGCTAGTGCCATGCTCTAACCACTGAACTACAGGAAAGCTGTAGCTCAGTGAATTTTTGAAATTTTGAGGCAGTTTTAGATCATAAATTGTTTTCATTTGTAATGTGTTTCCGAGCAATAAGGTGCATGTGCCTGCTTGAGTTTGTTGTCCTTGGAATAATTTGAAAGAAATCACCTTGAAATCAACCCTGACAATGAATTGTTTAATGGAATATTGTTGTATTTATTATAAATGATTTATGAATGATAACTTAGACAGAATTTACCTTTCATGCTTTTCTCATGAACTTATACTCTTCTCAAGGTTTTTAAGGATTTGGAACAGGGAAAAAAAATACTTATTGAGTCCTCTTTGGGTATGTTTATTGTCTTTGTGTAGTATGTATGTAGTTGTATGTTTTCCTGTATTTTATACTTTGTACAATTTGCCCTGTAGATTCACCAAAACCTCTTATCCTTAAACCCACTGATCTGAAAGAAGTGACGGAGAACACAACAGTCAATCTGAGCTGCTCTGCTGAAGCCCCCTGCCCCAAACAACCTCCTACAATATCCTGGTCCAACATCCCTGAATCTGCCAACATTACAACACAGTTACAGGAAAAACCTGATAAAACCCAGTCAGTGTTTTCACACATGACCTTCAAAGCTTCATACATGGATCACAGAAGGAACATCTCCTGCACTGTTACATATCCAAGAAAAACATCTAATGACTCAACTGTGGAGACCACCGTGATGCTACGAGTCCTGTGTAAGAGATTTGGAGTAGTTTTTATCTTTTATGTTTAGATGTGTAATATTATAACATCTAGTTTATCTAAAAATGTTTCTATTTTGCCCTAAAGTTCCTCCAAAAGAAACTCACATCATCATCGATCCATCTGCTTCAGTCTCTGTTGGCTCTAATGTGACTTTGACCTGCAAAAGCAAAGCCAATCCATCAAATAACATGGTCTTCTTCTGGCACAAATGTGGAAATGTGGAGAATCAGCTGGTTCCAGGAGAACAACTGACCTTTACTGTAAATAGGAAGAGTGGAGGCCAGTACTTCTGCATAGCAAAGAATGAACATGGTATTCAGATGTCAGAAGAGATCCAGCTGACTGTAAAAGGTGAGTTTAATTTTGTAAATCTGACATGCTAATTATAATCAAAGGTTCAGTTTTATGACTTGACCTTGTCTCATATTGTGTATAATCTACTGAACACCAACATCTGTTTATTTCTGTTTTTATCTGCCACCCAGTAGAATTATCCATGGCTTTGATCGCAGGCTGTGTAGGAGGAATTTCTGCTTTACTGTTGTTATTTCTTCTGGCAACACTTTTAAAAAGGTATGCAAAGACTAAATATGAAGTTTCACAAATGTTCATGTTTATGATTTATGAATTTCCTGTCGATACAGGGTGCAAAAGGGAAAAGCATCCAGTGAATCCATTGTTAGAGAAACTGATCAGGTAATTCTATACTTTTTTTTTAGAGGTCTGCATTATTGACATTACTAATGAGAAACATCATAAGAAGATATTCACATAAAATGTAAAATAGAGTAAATAATTACTTTTTTTTTTTTTGCTTTGTCAGGGTCGTGTACAGATCGATTGCATTTATGAAAATACTTTCATGAAAAGAAAGTAATAATGAAAGAGGCCGTGACGAGAATCACATGATCCATTTGAAGCGATTGACTTTTCCACCAACTGCACCGAAATGCCAAAAGACTGTCAACTATTACTCTACATCAGAATCATAAACATATGATTTAACAGAAAATGTCATCTGCTTGGATAATATACAAATGTGTCTTGAACAAAATAACAACTGTGTCTTTTGTCTCTGGTTAGAAAACAAGTAACACTTTACAGTAAGGTCCCATTAGTTAAAATTAGTTAACTAACAATAATCAAGATAGGTGCATTGTTAAATGCCCAGGTTTCGTAGTTGTGTATGTTGTGATTTTTTTTCATATTAATTGTGTGTTTGTGATGTTAAATGCTGCATAAATTGCTCTGTGAAGGGACAAATAAAGATACAGTGGTGGTCAGAATTATTGGCACCCTTGGTAAATATGATCAAAGATGACAAAAAAAATTATGCATTGTTTATCCTTTTGATCTTTAATTCATAAAATTTGCAAAAATCGAACCTTTCATTGAAGGAAAATAATTGAAAGTGGGGGGAAAATCACATTATGAAATAAATGTTTTTCTCCAAAACACATTGACCACAATTATTAGCACCCTTTTGTTAAATACTTTTTGCAACCTCCTTTTGCCAAGATAACAGCTCTGAGTCTTCACCTATAATGCCTGATGAGTTTGGAGAACACCTGACAAGAGATCAGAGACCATTCCTTCATACAGAATCTCTCCAGATCCTTCAGATTCCCAGCTCCATGTTGGTGCTTCTTCTCTTCAGTTAACTCCACTAATTTTCTTTAGGGTTCAGGTCAGGGGACTGGGACGGCCATGGAAGAAGCTTCATTTTGTGCTCAGTGACACTGACACTGTGTTGGTTTTGATGTTTGTTTTGGATCATTGTCTTGATGGAAGATCCATTATTGGATTTCTAGCAGAAGCAGTCAGGTTTTGTTTTTTTATCTGTTAGTATTTGATAGAATCCATGATACCATTTATCTGAACAAGATGTCCAGGACCTCCAGCAGAAAAATAGGCTCACAACATTAAAGATCCAGCAGTATATTTAACCGTGGGCATGGGGTACTTTTTATCCATGTGTGCATCAAATCCATCTGGTGGGTTTGCTGCCAAAAAGCTCTTTTTTTAGCTTCATCTGACCATAGAAGCCGGTCCCTTTTGAAGTTCCAGTATTGTCTGAGAGCTGAATGTGCTGGAGATTGTTTCTGGATGAGAGCAGAGGATTTTTCTTGAAATTCTCCTTAACAACTTGTGGGGATTTAGGTGCTGTTTGATATTTTTTTTAGGCTTTCTGTGACTCAAGACTCAACTAATCTCTGCAATTATCCATCTGTGATCCTTGGAGAGTCTTTGGCCACTCAAACTCCTCTCCTCACCATGCATTCGGAAGATTTAGACACACGTCCTCTTCCAGGCAGATTTGTAACATCTTTAGTGGATTGGAACTTCTTAATTATTGCCCTGGTAGTGGAAACTGGAATTTTCAATGCTTTAGCTATTTTCTTACAGCCATTTTCTATTTTGTGAAGCTCAACAATCTTTTGCTGCACATCAGAACTAAATATTCTTTGGTTTTTCTCATTGTGATGAATGATTACAGGAATTTGGCCTTTGTGTTTCTTCATGTTTATACTCCTGTGGAACAAGAAGTCATGGCTGGACAATTTCATGTTCATGATCTCCCTGCATGGTGTGCTAAAAAAAAGTAAATATAAATGGGAATATATTTCAGAGACATTTTACTCATACAGAATTCTAGGGGTGCCAATAATTGTGGCCAACGTGTTTTGGAGAAAAACATTTATTTCATAATGTGATTTTCCCCCACTTTCAATTCTTTTCCTTCCATGAAAGGTTTGATTTTTGCTCATTTTATGAATTAAAGATCAAAAGGCTAAACAATGCAGATTTATTTTTATAGTCATCTTTGATCATATTTAAGGGTTACTACTACTACGCTGTTTGTGTTACGGCTGGCTGCAGGAAGGAGCACAGACGAGGAGTATAAATCCAAATACTAGTTTAATAACGTAATCCACAGGTTAACAGGCACAGAGAAACAACACAACTTGCTATAACGGTGAACAGACAAAGACTGAGTGAACGGGGGAAACTAAATAGCAAACATAACAAGGTTGATTAATGAGACACAGGTGATACAAATGAACTGATGATGATGGCGGGAAACAGAACATGTGATCATAGAACACAAACAGAAAGTCCATAAACTGAAACTGAACAGACTGTGACAGTTTGTTACAGTATAGATACAACAGATACAACTTTTGATTTTAATTTTGTGTTATTAAAAGGTGACATTAACATGAACTAAGATTCATTTAGAAGTATTTTCATATTAGTTTATATGAACTACATATTAGTTTATATCAACTTTGATGGATTTTTGTTGAAATAACTGTTTCTTCTTATTTTTTTTTCTTAGTTTCTTTCTAATCAGTTATGTAAATTAAGGTTTTATGTTATATATAATGCTGTTAAATGAATGTTTATTGCATTTTTTAAATTACATGTGTTACCATGTTGGTGTTTAGTGTTAGTGTGAATGACAGTGTGCACCTTCTATATTTTAGTGTTTGTCCTCAGCTGGTGGAAAAGCTGCTTGTGATGAGCTTTGATTCATCATGTGACTCTCATCACCACTGTGGTTGTCAGTGTATTATAAAGGTACAAAACAGATATTAGTTTACTGATGTTACCAAAAGGAACCTTATTGTAAGTGATTCCTGATTTATTCATTATTATATCACATCCTTTACATTTTTACATGACATTTGTTCAGTCATATGTTTATATTACTCCTTCAGAAAGTTTTATTTATGGCTTTTTTTCATCTCTTCCCATTTTTATTCTCAATTCATGTCTTCATGAATTCAATGGTCATTGATTACCGGTCTAACTTTATGTTTTTAAACTAGTACAACCTAATGCCACAAGCAGGGTCGGGAACATTTCTTGAAAAATAATAAAGCAATAATCCACTCAAGACTCTTTGTTTCAGAGAATTTACAGTGTAAGGGAGAAGGACGATAATTTACAGCATCAATGTTTGTGTGGATCATCTAAATCACATGATCAGCTTGTACTTCCTTGTTTCAGCAACACTTTGCTGTTCTGTTACAGACTAATTCATACAATTACTGTAAATTAAAACTTGTTCAATCGCAGAAATAACGTTTTTATTATAATATTAAAACAAATAGCAGAGATACAGATAAAAACACGTTCAATAGATGAAAATGTAATTTAGGAGGGTTAAAGATAACAGAGGCGGGTTCAATACAGTTTGCTGTAAAAGGCATAAAAATCCATATCACACAAATATTGAGTAAAACTGTAAATTTTCTGATTAGACTGAAATATTTTAGTTTTTACTTTTCAGCACTTGTCACATCTAGTTTTGTTTATTTAGGCTCAAGGAACCTTATTTTGATTTTCATTTAATTTCATGGTTCCTGTGTTCTTAGTTCATGTGTTCTGTGTTTAGTTCCTGTTTTCTTGGTTGTCATGGTTCCTAAGTATGGGCCTGTCCAAATACCAACATGTTTTTTTAACTTGACCACTTGTCTACTTACATGACGTCTCTGGAGTTTGGCCAAAATGTTCAAGTGGGCATGAAGACTGCATGATTGTGGTGCTTCATTTTCGGACATTTACAAACTACATATATCTGCAGTCTCTGCACCAATAAAATGTGCAACAATTTATGCTTTACAAACAAATTATATGTAACATCTAACTAATTGAACTTAAACTGGAAAGTTTTCCTAGACATGATGTGAAATCCGGGCACATAAGTTTCTGAACTTGATGAACAGTATTAGATAGTGTGAATTTAGTGTACGTTATGTACTGCGCTTTGGCATTTTTCAGACCTGGGACAGTCTTGCAGACTTACCTCCTGTCACACACTCTCAAGTGTCCAAGACTGCAAGTGTGGGTATTTGGACAAGCCCTATATTCTTGTTTGTTTCCTTGGTTATTAATTATGTTACTCACCTGTGTCTTGTTTAGTTTATCATTGTCTTGTGCATTTATACTCCTGAGTTTGTTCTGTTCATTGTCGGTTGCTGTCCTTGTTGCATTTGTGGTTTTTGGTACTCTTTGAATTTAGTTTTATTAAAACTGTTGTATGTTGATCCCCATCTCAACTCTCTTTCTGGTGAACTAAAGTGTACTTAAAAAAGAATTATATTTGTAATCCACATTTTACTCACTGTGCTTGTTACATGTGCACCCTGTTTTGGACTCATTCTGGACTTGTTCCATTTCCCACCTCTAGTCACTCACCATGGTTACTGATCACCTTAATCACGTTCAGCTGTGTCCAATCATCCCCTCATGTCTCTGTGTATATAAACCCTGTGTTTCCTGTGTAGTACGGTTCCTGTGCGGTTCCTGTGCGGTTCCTGTGCGGTTCCTGTGCGGTTCCTGTGCGGTTCCTGTGCGGTTCCTGTGCGGTTCCTGTGCGGTTCCTGTGCTCTTCCTGTGCTCTTCCTGTGCTCTTCCTGTGCTCTTCCTGTGCTCTTCCTGTGCTCTTCCTGTGCTCTTCCTGTGCTCTTCCTGTGCTCTTCATTTGGATTTCCTAGTTAAAGACTTGTTTTGACTATATCTTCTCGTCGTGTGCTTTATACACCAGCTATTGTAACAGAATACCGGACCAAAACAGTTATACAGATTGCGGCGTGTGTTTGTTGTGTTTTTTTTCGTGTTTCACTTCTCGTTCCCGTCACTATGTGCACACCCGCATTTCTGTTAATCTGCCTTGAGCAGAAGGACCGCTCCCTCGAGGCACATTTGAAAGATTTTTTGTTTCTAGCACCATTGACACATTTCCCGGACAGCAGCCTTTGCAACTTTCTATTTGCCGGCCTGATCACCGCCACCAAGGCGCAGCTGTCCGGGGAAGGGCCTCGAGGGAGCTTTTCTGAATATGTGGAGTGGGTACCAGTCCCACTCCCACTCCAGTGCCCAGCCAGGAACCCTCAGACGGCGTGGAAAGACAGCGCGACCCCACCGAAGACTGAGAGCCCGCCTCCACCGCGATGCAGGAGCCAGCGACCAGCGGAACGACTGAGCGTAACAACGCCGCGGAGACGGAGCCCAGCATGTCTGACCAGGTGTGTGAGTATGCTGCTACCATCGCTGAGGGAGACAGTGTGGAAGACGAGGGGTTGGAAGGGAGCCTTGCCCACACTCCCGCCACTGAGAGTGACTTCCAGGCAAGCACTATGGATTGTTGTGACTTTGGAGAGGATTCCCTACCTCAGTTTATTCCTCCTGAAACTGTCATTTCCATTTTTGATGAAATGGTCCCGCCCAGCCTCCATCTCCCACCTCCTCTCCAAAACCCTGATAATGACTTTGTTTGTTCTAGTCCCTCTGCTATTCAGCCTGTTCTCCAGCCCACAACCTTGCCTGCTACCCAGCCCTCGCTGTCTCACATCACGCCCTTAGCTCTACACCAGCCTCCTCTCAGTGGCGTGGCTACACCTCGACTCATCGTCCTGACTCCTCCGCCTCTGCTCCTTCCACCCTCGTCTACAGCAGTGACCATCGAGCGTTCGGCTCCACTGGACTCCCTCGGTCCTGCGACACCGCCTGGGTCAGACATCTCCATCACATCGCCACGGACCTACGGGTCGTTCGAGTTTCTCCGACCCTCCACCCCTACGGCTCCGATGGGCTCCGCCTTCCCTCAGACTCCGCCTCGGCCCTCAGTCGTTCCAGCTCCACCTCAGCCCTCCGGTACCCTGCTGCTGCCTCAGGGGGTTGTCGCTACGGCTTCGTCGCGGACTCAGAGGTCATCGGCATCACTCCGCTCCTTCGGCTCTCTGTCTTCGCCTAAGGATCCCTCTACATCGGCTGCGCTGCTTCCACGCCTCCCCAAGGTTGTTTGGAGCATTTCACCACCTCGGCTCCTCCCTCCAGCAATGCCACCGTGGGTCACCGTCCTGGCTGTGGCCTGGAGCAACATCTGGATTTCACCACCACCTGCACCTCCCTGGACTTCACCACCATCTGCACCTCCCTGGACTTCACCATACCCTAACCCTCTCCCGAAATCTCGCCCTCAGTCTCCTCCTTCCATCTCACGGCGCGAGGACGCGTCTTTCCTGGAGGGGGCGATATGTTACATGTGCACTCTGTTTTGGACTCATTCTGGACTTGTTGTTGTTCCATTTCCCGCCACCAGTCACTCACCATGGTTACTGATCACCTTAATTACGTTCAGCTGTGTCCAATCATCCCCTCATGTCTCTGTGTATATAAACCCTGTGCTCCTGTGTAGTGTGCTCCTGTGTGCTTCATTTGGAATTCCTAGTAAAAGACTGTTTTGACTATATCTCCTCGTCGTGTGCTTTATACACCAGCTATTGTAACAGTGCTAGTGCTGCTAAGCCTTTAATTCAGTTTAAAGAGGAAAATACAAAAATCTGATGTTTTCTATGGTATTACTTTCTTATTAAAAATTCTGATGTAATTCAAAGAAAGGTTCAATTCCATTTTCCAGACCTCAACAAAGCCAAAATTAGCACTAAAACTGATCCTTTTTTCCCATTAAACAAAATAAAAAACAACTGATTGGAAATGACTAATGTTGCTCTGTCATTATGTCATTATTGTCACATTCTGTTAAATGACCCTTCGCAAAGACCCGCCCCCCTTAGTTACTGTTGCTTTGTCCGACAAGCCGTGGCGCTGTCACGCCACAAAGAGTGAAAAATACATCGCGGAGCAAAGAGGACACTGATAACACGTGGACAGACAAGACAGAGCAGGTTACTTATTATATTAAACAATGTCCCAGCTTTCAAACTAGCTTTTTAAAAGAAATTCAAACAATAAAAATAGTTTTGTGGCTCTTTAATGTGTCGTGACCATGGTCGTGACAGATTGCTATAGCGCCTCAGTTCAAGAGGCTCGTAAACAGATCATCCCTTCCTACTAGTTCATTTATAGCATCAAATAAACATGAATGAAAATGAGAAGGAATGTTATTTCAAACGCGGAAAGACGTCAGTACACACCATTTTTCAAGTTTAAGTCCACTGAGGTTAATCATCTAACTCTTGACTGCTTTGTCGGACAAAATTCTGTGTTCTTATTGGTCAGTTCGCTTGTCAATCAAACTCCCTGCGAAGGGTCAATTGAGCAAAAGGTTATTTATTTATTTTTATTTGTATTACATGCCATTTTTAGCTGACATTTTATGGTTGTATATAAATTTAAATTTTTTATTTATTTCAGTGTTTATACTATAATGAAAGGATTCGTAAGGGTGCAGAGCTCGGCTCAACAAAAACTCCACCATTTTGAGCGGTGTTGAGCAGATTCCTGAATGACTTAAACAAATCTGATTGGCCACTGCATTCACACGCTCAACAGATATGTCTGTGATTGGCTACAAAGCTCAAAGCTGCAAAACACATTGTGATTAGAAACTTTTGATGCTTTTCACAGAGCGCTTACACAAACACTAACTGGAGCATTTTAAAGCATTTTAAAGCAGTCGGTTATTCACGGGTACCGTTAATGCAAAACATCAATTATTGTCATATTAAATGATCAAATAAATCTTTGGTGGGACAAATATTAATTTTGGCAACTGAAAATATTTTCATTGCAGGGAAAGCCCTAATATTGACATGATAGAATCATGCAGTTGCTGCAGATTTGTCAGCAGCACATCCATGATGTGAATCTCCCATTTCACCACATCCCAAAGCTGCTCTATTGGATTGAGATCTGGTGACGGTAAAGGCCATATGAATGAATGAATGTTCAAGAAACCACTTTGAGATGATTTGAGCTTTGTGACATGGTGTGTTATCCTGCTGAAAGTAACCATCAGAAGGTACACTGTGGTCATAAAGGGATGGACATGGTCAACAACAATACTCTGGTAGGCTGTGGTGTTTAAACAATGCTCAACTGGTACTAAAGGGCCCAAAGTTCTCAAACGCTCGGAGTGTTCGAGTGTTGGCAAGTGAAATATAATAATAATCTTGAATAAAGATAACTATGTAATGATATCATGTTTTGTTTTTGTTTTTTAAATTGTGTCTTGGTTGAACGGAGCACTTCTCTGGTTTTAACAGCTAAACAAAAGGCTGATTACATTACAGGGGACCTATTATGCAAAATTCACTTTTACACAACCACATAGTGATAAAAATCCACCCACTAAATCCCCATAAATCATAAGCAGTGTCTCCCAACAACCTGTTTTCAGTCATGGTGCTAATGTGACGCCACGAATGTTGTCTCACGAATGAATCACCCTGAGCGAGTTCACAGCGAGTTGTACACAGTCCGCCATTGCTGCACAAATGAGAATGTCTCCCAAGCGTTTTAGGTGTTCTGTAGCTAGATGGATTAATCCACATAGCTCTCTCCATTTACTTGCAAAATCTGAGCCACTAAAGATGAGGTGGATTCATTTTGTTTTCGAAGAAAATGCGCCCTCAACTCTACCAAAATTTGTTTATGTCTGCGCTAATCATTTTACACCTGACTTTGTGAATGAGGGTCAGTATAAAGCAGGTTTTGCTCAAAAGTTGCTCCTGATGGATGGAGCAGTGTCAACTGTTTGTGATCCAACTACACCTCCAGAAGTAGTAAGTATCACGCATTTGTTTTCCAAATTGTCTTTCTGAAAGAGCTTCTTGGTACTCTGTAAGGCTAATGTTACTAAAGGTACCATTGTCTGTCGCTTTTCACTGATGCTGCTTTCACGTGCTACCAGAATGATCGTTAATAGGAATGTGGTAGTTAAAATTGCAAATGAAAGCAATGTGAAGTCAATCGCTTGAATACGTCAAGCTCATATTCACATGTAGGACTTATAAAGTTTGTGATAGCACGCGATGGCACCATGAGACCAGCTGTGCAATTCATAAACGCTCATTTATTATGCACATTACAATCAGATGACTGACTTTTCTGTATAGATATTAAGCTAATAGTGGAATGTTTATTTGCAAAGGCCAGCACATCAGAACAGAGAAGCCAAACAAGGGATATTGCTTGCCAGACATGACACAAAACTACTGACCTGATTTGTTATTGCTGTCATACCGGAGCACAAGCTCTAGAAGCTCTGCCCTCATCTGAATAGGGGGGCGGGAGTACCAGCTCATTTACATTTTAAGGGACATACACAAAAACAGTGGGTTTTGGCTTATACCCTAAACGTGGCAATTTCAACAATATATAAAAATGATCTGTTTGGTATATTGAGCTAAAACTTCACATAAACACTCTGGGGACACCAGAGACGTATTTAACATCTTGTAAAAGGGGGCATAATAGGTAAAACCTATAACCTTTTTGTTACCTACCCAGACTAACCACAATACGCTAGTATTAATATTCATTAACTCAGTACTAAAGACTCTTTGTTTCTAAGAGAGATAAACAGGTTTTCATGAGGAAGTACAGCACACTGTTGTGTTTAAAACAACTGTTGCATGATATTCTAGTGAAGTACAGAAAGGATTTAAATATTTGTAAAAGGTCATTTGACAGTGTATGCATATTTTACAGACTTGGGCATTTGGTTCATTTTGATGTGGTAATGTAAATGCTTCACCTGTTGAAAGTACACATTGGGACTCCTTGAAATTAGTAGTCAGGTTCATAGAAATCCTTCTGTTTTGAGCTGAATGAATAACGGACTGCTGTAGCAGGTGAGACTTCTGTCATTTTATTGTCTCTTTGAGCACATTTCAGACTTCATTAATGCAAAAATATTCACATTAAAATATAATTCAGAAAATCTAACTTCTTTAAAGATAAAAGAAAAAAAGTGTAGCATTCATGTGAAGCATCTTTGTAGATTGGAAACAAATTTTTTCGTGTTTGTACCTACAGCACTTGAGATGTCTGTCTTTCGTTTCATGGTTTTTCTGTTCTTCTCCTATGAACTGAAATCTTCAGGTGAGACCTATGACGCTCTATAACTAAAATGAAAATTATAAAAAAGCTTTTGTATTACACTAATTATGTGAAACGAGATTATAAAGTGTTTTCGTATTTTGTATGTTACTTTGTTTTCAGAACTTAAATATAATGCAGAAATGCCCAGCAGAATAACAGCACTGAGCGGCTCTTGTGTGCAGATACCTTGCAGATTTAAAGTGTCAGAGATCAGTTTGAAGAACACAGAAAGTTTATTTGGCTTCTGGATGAAGAAGAACCATGTTTTTAATGGCAAAACAAACAAAATCAGTGGATTTAATAATATAGAGATACTTGGAAATCTTAGTCAGCGTGAATGTACCACTGTTTTCTATGATGTCATGAACAATAATTCAGACAATTACTACTTCAGGGTGGAGACAAAGCCATCGAATTGGAAATACACATATAGTGCCGACCCCATCAACATTTCTGTCTTAGGTAAGTGTCTTCACTTGTAAACTAGCCTATATTATTGTGTTGTGACATTGTCATGATTAGTCCCTGAATATGTTTAGAATGAAAAAGAAATTAAAGCAACAATATGTAGTTTTTTTCACTGCTAGAGGTCGCCTATTCAAAACAAAGGCATAGCTTGATGACGCCGAGTTTGAGCGTAGAATCTTGGGAAATGTCATCTTCACCTCACAGTCAGTGGAAAAGAATTGGGACGGAACTTGTGCAGAAATCGTGTTCATGAGATTATTAACGTTACTGTAATATGAAGCAGAGCAGAACGGGTGCTGTTGGAGCTGAACAAGGCCGCTGTGGCAATTGCTAATAAGAGATGAGAATGATACACGCCTTGTGAGCAGCAGAACTTTTATTATGCAGCAGTCGTCGGCGCTGCTTCTTCCGGTCAAGTGTATGAGATAACACAGCGCTGTTTATCATATTAGATACATTTGTGTGTGTTGAAAATGTTGTCCTGCATTCTAAATATAAGAGCCAATCAGCAATTGGTAAAGTCATCGCATCACTACAGCTGCTGTTAGAAGCTCCGGTTGCAATAGAAACAATCCATGTTCTGAGACTCTCAGGACTGCACATGCACATTGGCTGGTCCAGCCTGAAATATAACCTTTTTAACACTGATTATAAGAAACAACATTTATTGGACAGTAAATGTAAGATTTTAATATGCTGTTTAAATGTATGTGTCAAAAGTTTTTGAAATGGATTATCTTGTGCACACGCATAGGCACATATTACTAACGCGCCATTTAAAAATACTGCGCCATTGACTTTAGACCAGGTTTTTATTGGTCAACAGTGCAGGCGTTTTCAGTTGCCTCAAAATGCGCCAACAATGCATCTGAACAGACCTCATTTTCAGACCAGCACGCCCATGGACGAACAGATGATCGCGAGTGCATTTGCCATTTAAACAAAGTGGAGCATGATGTATTACGTCGCATTGCGCAGGGTGTATGATAGGGCCTTTGGTCTTGGATGCCCAATATAGCTGCTCAAAGGCTTTGCAAATATAGCTGCCAAATGAGCACACTTTCCATTAAAATAAACAAAGCCAAGACAACACACACGGATGCAATTTCAAATTCAATAATAAATTTAGACAGTCAACTTTTTGCGTACAGGGCAACACTTTAGTATCGGGAACAATTCTCACTTTTAACTGCTTATTAGCTTGCATATTGGATTGTTAGTAATAATAAAGTACATACTAATGTCTTTTTTCTGCATGACCATATTCTACATCCCTTAAACCTAACCAATACCAACAAACTTAAATGCTACAACTACTACCTTACTATTGAAGAGTTCACCCAAACATTTCACAGGCCACAATCAACAACCTGATCAACTCTATGCAAAGGAGATGTGTTGCACTATGTGAGGCAAATAGTGGTCATACCAGATACTGACTGGTTTTCGGACCTGCACGGACCCCCCCCCCCCAATAGAGGGAATGCGTCGACGTCATTTTCCCGCAAAAGAACCTGCGGTGTGACTGGATTTAACAGGGAAAACTGCGGAAACGCGAGTAAAACAAACAAATTACACTAAAGGTTGGGCTCGAAAGGGTTTCTTACAACTTGTCAAATAAACCTAATCCATGGATATTGACATGCAGCCAGGAGTTGTTACGATACAGAGGAGGTCGGAGACACAGGTACAGGTTATTGTGTTTATTGAAAACCAGAGCAATGAGCAGGTAAGGATTGCAGAAATAGTCCAGACAGATAATGAATCCCAGGATTTGGGAACACTAGGAAACAGGTAAGGAGGCCTGTTGGTAAGCATTCAGGTAAGTATGCGTTAACGAGACCGGACAATGACTAAGTGACTGTGAGTGTCTTTTATGGTGCCGTTGATTGGGATGGTGATGTGTCTCAGGTGCGTGTGATCATTACTCTGGTGAGGGAGTGTGACGGGATTGGCTGGGTGCAGAGCCTGGCGTGTCTGTGACGCCCTGGAGACCTACAGGCAGGTGCAGGGGGTGCAGACGGGTGCGGAGGTCTCCAGGGCGGTACCAGGTCCTTGGCCCCCATGGCGGGTCAGGAGCCAGGGAGCTGGCTGGAGCGGGGTCATCGGTGCGTGGAGCGGCTGGCTCGTCGGTGCATGGAGCGGCTGGCTCGGCTGGCTCGGCTGGCTCGGCGGCTGGAGTGGGCACATTGAAGGCTGGTGAGGGGTCTGGAAATGAAGTCCACGACATTCCCTCATACATAATTAAGAGTTCCACAGGCACTGAAGCTGGTTTGGCAAAGGCAGGAGCGGGTTCAGCAGCAGGAAACTTGGGCTGCTCGGCGGCAGAAATCTCAGGGATCTTGGGCTGCACGGAGGAACTGGACGAGATATGCATGCAACATCCGGAACCTCTTCGACAAAACTCAGAACCATTTAAATACAAAATCAGATTAATAGTATCGTTTAAGGAAACATAATCGTCAGGTTCATCAAAACGGATTGTGCTCTCGTCCAGCCCCTCCAGAAAAAGGGTGTTTAAACACGCATCTGACCAATTCGTCAGAAAAGCTAACTCAACAAACTCCTCCACATACCTCTCCAGCGAACGTCCGTCCTGCAGGAGCCCAATAAGACGATCCGCAGCCGACACTGGTGTGGGAGGCACAGGAGCCTCGGAGAGAAACAAATCCATGCTCTGTGGTAATCCAGTCTTTAAGGGTCCGGTCTTCTGTCACGATACAGAGGAGGTCGGAGACACAGGTACAGGTTATGGTGTTTATTGAAGACAACCAGAGCAGTGAGCAGGAAAGGATTGCAGAAATAGTCCAGACAGATAATGTATATCAAGGCAATAATACTGAACTTGATCTTCACTCCAGGTAATGATGTCCGAAGACAGACGTTGTGCAGAGGATACACAGAGACACTCACGGCAGCCAGGAGAACACGGAGGATCTGGGAACACACTCGGAAACAGGTAAGAAGTCCATTGGTAAGCATTCAGTATGCGTTAAAGAGACCAGACAATGACTGAGTGACTGAGTGAGTGTCTTTTATGGTGCTGTTGATTGGGATGGTGATGAGTGTCAGGTGCGTGTGATCATTACTCTGGTGAGGGAGTGTGACGTGATTGGCTGGGTGCAGAGCCTGGCGTGTCTGTGACAGGAGTCGTGTTTCCTGACATTTATATGTGCCTGGGGCACATTCAAGCACAAACCGGTGCGCAATGTTTTGCTACGGTTTCCGGGTTGAATGAAATGTTTCCTGGAAACGGTGTGCAACGGGTTTGAGATACGTTTTCTCTTGTTTGGTGGGTGTGTCAGAAATGTCAGCCCAATCAGCTTCAACCTGTATATAAACCACAATGGGTATTAATGTAACATAAAAAATACTATACATATTTATATATTTTGCTATTGTATTGTGAAGTGACACTTTCATAAACTTTTCTATACTCCTCTGATTATATAATGGTAAATATTACAATATCATCATAGCACAACAGAGATCAGCAATAATGATAAGCCTAATACTCACAATAAAAATTATGTCAAATAATGTCATATAGATCCTAACACAGTTTTGGAGGTAAGAAGTGGACTATCCTTCATCTGAAATGTTTGTCTTTTCATGCTGAAATGCAAGGCAAATGTTGTATCACGATAATTAGAAGTTTCCACAAATCCCTTCACTTGATTGGGATGTTCTCTTTTATTCTGGATGGCAAGGGCAGTGACTGTAACATCGAGCGTATTTTGCAGTATTAAACACGTATTTATACCGATTTCATCAGGCTCCGAAAATTCTTCAAAAAGAACACAAAGAATGGCCTTCTCAGCTGCCATAGTTGCAACGCTTGCGTCATCAGAACAGGGTGTTCAATGCACCACCGTTTCCGTTTAAAAAAACGTTTTGCAACGTTTTGTCGGGGCTGAACGCAGCCCTGATTTGACGCCGGGGAAACATAAACCAAATCTGCCTGTGAATATTTTATATAACTACAATATAGGTAGGTTTAAATCCACGTAATCAATCAATGTTATATATATCGTCATATTGTCCAGCCCTAAAACATATGTAGTTTTAATGTATGGTTTTTGTCAGTGTTTATTTTAAAACACACAATTATGCAGATTATAAGATGGAAAATATTTAATTGATGACATGTCAACATAATATATAACAATACAATATATACGGTATGATTTTACCTCAAAATCCAACAATTTGTCACAAAATGATAACTGCAAATATGTTTCTCTGCTGGAGTCGAGCTGTTTCTGTGAATTTCAGTGATCCATTTGCTTCTTTTTTCTGTAGCTTTCGGCAGTCTTTAAATATATACCTCAGGTTTTGTGTCAAAGCTATTTGTACTGTCAATCCCAAAGCTCTTTTCCGTTTTGGATGTGTTTTGTGTGTTTTTCGCGGCATTCACTCTGAAAACTAATGCTGCCGCTCAGTCTTTTGCCACTTAGCGGGCGTGACCGCAGTCTTAACGGTCGACGGTGATGTCACGTGCATACCCTCTATACAGTAAAACTGCACATTTTCGAGTGGCCTTTTATTGTGGCCAGCCTAAGGCACACCTGTGCAATAATCATGCTGTCTAATCAGCATCTTGATATGCCACACCTGTGAGGTGGATGGATTATCTCGGCAAAGGAGAAGTGCTCACTAACACAGATTTAGACAGATTTGTGAACAATAGAGAAATAGACCTTTTGTGTACATAGAAAAAGTCTTAGATCTTTGAGTTCAGTCTTTTAATGAAAAATGGGGGCAAAAACAAAAGTGTTGCGTTTATAATTTTGTTCAGTGTATATATATGTGTATATGTGTGTGTAACACAGTTCGTATATACGGGAAGAAGGAGGCGGGAACCGGCGAACGTTTAACAAAACTTTAATTCCAAAATAAACAAATACAAAAAGAAAGTAATGCCGGCAGACCCTCGCGGACGTCTGCCGGCCACACTAACATAATAAAACATAAAATAAAGTCCAGGCCTGGTCCTCTCTCGTCCTTCACTGTCGCCGCTCCTCCTTTTATGCTCCCGGATCTCCTCCGTGAGAGACTCAAGATCGTTAACACTTGCGTCACCGGCCTCGCGCCGTTCCCTCACGGCTCTCGCCCGTCCTGGTCGCCACATACCCCCATGGCCCCTCGCAGGCCGGGGGGTACTCCCGCGACTGCGCTTACTCCCCCCGGGGCCTGTCTCGGCGGCCGCAGCACCTGGGGGTAAGGACAGACGAGACGAGAGAAAGGAGACGGAAGCAAGGGGAGCGACAGGACGAGAGAGGGGAGAGAGGAAAAAAAAAATTCTGGGTCCGGTTCCCAGACACACTGCCGCTCGGTCCTCAGCCTGCCGAGAGGCTCTTCCTCGCGGTGCCATGCGATGGCACTGGACGCTCGGTGGACGGCCCGATCCCCGACCGCCTCCTGGCGGCCGGCGATGGCTCCTCCCGTTGAGGGCAGGAACCGGCGAACGTTTAACAAAACTTTAATTCCAAAATAAACAAATACAAAACGAAAGTAATGCCAGCAGACCCTCGCGGACGTCTGCCGGCCACACAAACATAATAAAACATAAAATAAAGTCCAGGCCTGGTCCTCTTTCGTCCTTCACTGTCGTCGCTCCTTCTTTTATGCTCCCGGAGCTCCTCCGTGAGAGACTCAAGGCCGGTGCGACTCGCAGGTGAAAATCGTTAACACTTGCGTCACCGGCCTCGCACCGTTCCCTCACGGCTCTCGCCCGCCCTGGTCACCACAGTGTNATATGCTCTTTTCAAGATTTGTTTGAGGATTTTTATTTAAAGCTGTAGTCCGTAACTTTTGGTGCTCTAGCGGTTAATAAACAGAACTGCATGTGTCTTGCGGAACAACATTGTAGTCGTGTCAGGGTTCTCTGTTTATGTGTTCTGTGTTTATGTATTCCTTTGTTCTCAGTTTTCCCGCCACTTGTTAGTTCCCTTAGTCACCCAGATTTGAGTTCATTAGTCCCACGTGTGTCTTATTAATTAGTCTCATTTGCCCCTTTGTTTGACTTCTATATATTTCCTGTGTTCTCCTTCAGTCTCTGTTGGTTCTCGTCAATGTAGTACATCTCTGTATCCCATCTGTATTGTACGTTAGTGTTTGATGGTGTTTCCCTTGTTTCCTGGATTTTAATTAAAGTCTTCCTTTCTGCATTCCTCCCGGTCATGAGTGTTTATGGCACGTGACAAGCCGGAGCCACTTTTCACTGTTTATGTCTATGGCGAGTTCCTACCAGACTGGTCTAAAATAGTCTGAATAAATGCTTATTATCTCCCGGAAGAGCATGCGCACACACATCGATCAGAGCGGGAGAGCAAGAGCATGAGTCGGAACCGTAGGTGATAAGTTAAACAGCTTCAAATGTCTGTTTTGTTGGCAATAGGCACCTACGTAAGTGCATATAATGTAAACAACACGGACGTAGTGAATTCATAAATTAATTATTCATCATTCACTATACGCTATATTCATTATAGTGATTCAAAAGTTATCCAGGGATAATGCGATGGTGGATTGTTAAATATAGTTGTTTAGCTGACCACTGATAGCTTGCAGACAATCGCTACGCAAAAGCTGCACGTCCTCGTCACTCTTTAACTCCGCTCACAAGGCACACCTCCAGGCGCTCGGCGATTGTATGTATATTTTTTAAATATGATAAAACTAAAGACTTTTCAGAGATATGAAGGATGCACTACTCTATAGGTACTCAAGATTAACATGAGATTGGCAGGAACTGTGTGTGATACCCCGCCTTTAACAGTATTTTATACTTTGTACAATTTGTCCTGTAGATAAACCACATCCTCTCATCCTTAAACCCACTGATCTGAAAGTAGTGATGGAGAACACAACAGTCAATCTGAGCTGCTCTGCTGAAGCCCCCTGCCCCAAACAACCTCCTAAAATATCCTGGTCCAACATCCCTGAATCTGCCCACATTACAACACAGTTACAGGAGAAATCTGATAAAACCCAATCAGTGTTTTCACACATTACCTTCAAAGCTTCATACATGGATCACAGAAAGAACATCTCCTGCACTGCTACATATCCAAGAAATACATCTAATGACTCAACTGTGGAGACCACCGTGATGCTACGAGTCCTGTGTAAGAGATTTGGAGTAGTTTTGCTCTTTCATTAAGTTGGCTTGAAAAAGCCATCTATCTATCTATCTATCTATCCATCTATCAAAGCAACCACCCAGAACACCATGGCAACCGCCTAGCAACCACACAAATCACCCTGGCAACATCCTAGCAACCAGCCCGAGTACCCTACCAACTGCATAGCAATACCTTAGTAACCACCCAGAATACCTTAGCAACCTAACTATCTAGCAACCTATATCTATCTATCTATTTATTAAAACTACTTAACTAAAACTTAAACTTTCAAACTTCAAACTTTTAAAACTACTTCAAACATTCTGGACCGACTTTTTCAAGCCAATTTAAAGTTTGTCTCAAACTTTTTTATCTAGTTAGCATTATTATGTTCAGATGTGTAATGTTATAACATCTAGCTTATGTAAAGATGTTTATTTTTTGCCCTCAAGTTCCTCCAAAAGAAACTCGCATCACCATCGATTCATCTCCTTCAGTCTCTGTTGACACTAATGTGACTTTGACCTGCAAAAGCAAAGCCAATCCATCAAATAACATGAACTATACCTGGTACAAACGTGGACAGGAGAATCAGCTGGGTTCAGGAGAACATCTGGCATTTACTGTAAATGGGATGAGTGGAGGATGGTACTTCTGCACAGCAAAGAATAAACATGGTAATGAGACGTCAGAAGAGATCCTGCTGACTGTGACAGGTGAGTTTATTTCTATGTACAGATACTAAACATTATCTGATGATCATCATAGGTAGCTCCAGTTATATGATTGAATTTTATTTTTAAATTATCCACACAGCCTACTGACCAACTAATTTTGATTTATTTTTTCAATCTGGCTCTGCTTCATTAGAATCACTGTCTTTGATCATTGGCTGTGTTGTAGGAGTTTCAGCATTTCTGTTGATATTTCTTCTGATAACACTTTTCCTAAGGTAAGCACAGATGGTGAATTGTATGGAATAGAGCAAACAGACTTCAGAATTAATGAATTCTCCTATGTCATTTAACTTTAAAACGTATATAAAATCTGGTGTTCACAATATGGTGGTCCATTGTGTATTATAAGTATTTCTGCTTTTTTATTATTATTAATACAGAGCAAAGGCTATTAGGGAAACTGACATCTCAGATCAGGTATGTTTTACACTCTTTTAACAGATTACGTTACTGCCATTCAAATAGGAAATGCCATAATAAGCAGATATCAATACCATCCGTTTACTGTAAAGGTGTATTACAGAAACCAAAAACCGAGAACAGTGGATCTAATTTATTATGTTTGCTCTTTCAGGGTCAGGAAAAACAAGTGCAGATCAGCTCCATTTTTGCTAATGGTGCTTTTGTGTCAGGTGAAGAGCTAGAGATGCCAAAGGATGAGAATGACATAGTCCACTATGGAGAGATTGACTTCTCCACTCCCCAAACCAAAAGCACCACAGTGAAGAGCTCAGAACAAGAGACAATATATGCTGAGGTCAGAGGCCCAGAGAAGCAGATGAACCAGGATTAGTTTACATTAGAATAAATGGCTTGAGTGAACTGTGTAAATGTATTGTCATCCAGTATAGAAATAAAACATTTAACAACTTTATTTTTTAATTTAGGTATGACTGTACATCACATTCATTCTTTGTTTTTTGTTTTTTTGGGGGGGTTTTTTCACATTGTGATTCCAAAGTCTTCCAGTCAGGTGTTTAAATGTCACATCTTAAGTATTTTGTCATTCTAACCTTGATTTCATTTATTATTTTATTATTATTATTATTATCATTATTATTTTGGTCCTGATACTTCACTGTTCCAATTTTTCTTCATTCGTTCCTCCCTAAATGGCAATTCAAACATCTGATTATCATTCTAACCCTATGTTAGTGCAGGCTTATGTTTTAGTCACAGATGAGCAAATATTAAACTCTTTGTTTTTTGGTACAGAGAAAATGTTTTTGTGTGTGTGTATATATATATATATATATATATATATATATATATATATACA
>RJVU01059636.1:3230357-3286800 GCA_003731715.1 Anabarilius grahami | reverse complement strand
AAAAAAAAAAAAAAAAGGTCTGTACTTGAAGTACAACAGTCAACACACTATATAGAAAAGTGTCACCTGTTATATTAAAATCCTGAAGTACAGAAATTATAGAATTTTTTTTTTTACTTTAGAAAGTATTAAATTTGATATATTACAGCATGTTTGGAACTTTCTGGACTTGAGCGTTGTTTGTTTTAAAATTTGGTCATGGTAAACCTTTAACTGTTAACCATAGAGGAACTATGTCTGAAAATATTTACATATAATTGTATGTGAAAACAAAAAAAATTATTGACTTCTGTTTTCCTTGAATTACAGATTGCACTGCTCTAGGTAAGGATGTTCTATCACTTTTTTTTTTTTTTAAGAATATCACATTTTAAAATAAAAATAAAATATGGTAGCACTTTATTTTAGTGTCCTTGTTTCAAGTGCATGTAGTTATAATAATTACTATAAATTGTATAATTACATGCAAATAACCCTAAACCACACTCTAATCCTATAAGTACATGTAGCTAATTAGTTTTACTCAGTACTTAAATGTATAAATTCACTGTAACATGGACACCTTAAAATAAAGTGTAACCAAAACAATTAATTATTATTCATGTAAGATAAAATATTAAAATGAAAATACTAATCATAATAAAATCCTAATGAGGAGACATAGAGAAAATATAATGCTTAAAGATTTGGGACTGTCTTTCAAAAAAAAAGCGTGAGATCACTGTGAATAGTCTTCATAGTGTCTTTGTGTGTGTTTGTATCTGCAGCTCTCAAGATGAATGTCGTTCTGTTCATGACTTTTCTGTACGTAACATATGAACTTGTACTGGTATCTTCACGTGAGTTCCTTGTGCTGTCTAACTGAAAATAATATCAGAAAACTTTAGACCTGTTGTAAGAATTAATTTAAAAAAAAAAATTAAATAAACTTTTATTTTGTACCTTGTATTACACTAATTTAGCAAAACAAGAGATTTTAAAGTGTTTTGTATTGCCTAAAAGAATATTGTTTATATTGCTTTTCTGTTTTCAGTATCTGAATATAATGCAGAAATGCCCAGCAGAATAACGGCACTGAGCGGCTCTTGTGTGCAGATACCTTGCAGATTTAAAGTGTCAGAGAACAGATTGAAGAACACAGAAAGATTATTTGGCATCTGGATAAAGAAGAATTATCTTTTTCTCAATCCAGAGAATTTGGTAGTTTTTAATGGAAGTGCAAACATCACCAAAGGATTTAGTCATATAGAGATACTTGGAAATCTTAGTCAGCGTGAATGTACCACTGTTTTCTATGATGTCATGAACAATCATTCAGACAAGTACTACTTCAGGGTGGAAACAAAGTCATTGGATTGGAAATACACATATAGTTACAACCCCATCAACATTTCTGTCTCAGGTAAGTGGCTCTCCACTGTAAAACATTTTTAATAATTTTGTGACATTTTTAAAATTACTCACTGATTATGGTTCATGATTATTTTTGTAATTAAAATTCATTTATTGTGTCCTCCATGAATAAACAAAATTTTACATTTGATGCTCCACCAAGCTTTGCCTATATGGAGCCAGATTGGGTTAGGGTTAGGGTTAATGAGACCAGTTAACCCTAACTGGTCTCATTAAAGTCTGTATGAAACAGAAGTTGTGATAGTCTTTTCTACCCTATGTGACGTTTATCATCAATGTTAGGCAGAAACCTTGAAACTCAGTATTTTGTCATTTTTATTTTAATCATTACTATTGGTCAGTCACCAGACTTTGTCTGTCTGTGGGTTTTGCAATTATCTGACAAATGAAAAGTATTAAGAGCTTTTGACTAAACCTCTTAACTCCACTGGATCCTCAAACTGTTGGTGAACAAATGTGCTGCACGCAGATTATATATACATATATATATATATATATATATACACACATAGCTAATGTTCTGTATTTTAGGATGAGAGAAGAGTGTCTTGGTCTAGCCTTTGTCGTTGAGTCATAACCAATACTCTTAAACAGCCTGGGTAGAGTTACATGAGATTTTGGCCGAATGAAAGAAAAACTGAGAGCCCACATAGTAAACTTTATACCCTGTAAGTGTCACAGACACGTCAGGCTCCACCATGCACCAATCCCAGCGCACTCAATCACCGGAGTACTGATCACCGCCACCTGCACCTCATTAACTCACTCATCAGCACCACTATAAAGAGCACTCAGACACAGCACTCCATGTCCGGTCTCGTTAAGCTATACTCACATGTATACTTACCTCAAGGACTCCTCTCTCGCTACCTACCTGTCTCCTGTGACTCCCGATCTCCCCGTGTGTTCCTCGTCTGTGTGTGAGTGCTCCATCGTCTCCAAAGATCTCCAGCTCCATCCCGTTTCCACGACTCTCTCATCTGCATACACCAAAGGACAGTAACTATCACCAGCCTTCACCTTTTACTCATCTGACTCATCCTGCTTACATTATCTGCTCACTGGTTTCAATAAAGACTGTTTACCTGTTTACATCTGTGTTCGACCCCTCTGTATCATAACAGTAAGTTGATGAAAACATAATGTGATGCACTTACTGCCTTAAATGTGGCCATTCTAATGACGGACAAAATACATACAGTATGTCTCAGCCTAAGACGTCACGCCCACGGACCATTGGCTGAATGTCTAATGCATATGGCACACTTATCTGGAAACACTTAAGAATGTTCAAAGTCATCATCTGATTGGTTGAATTCTACAGGAATTCCAGGAGACATGCGTGTTGCATTCTTTAATGGGCCACCTGGAAACAAAGCCGTCATGATGCCAAACCCCCTAGTGGAAGTAGAAAGCCGTCGAGTTTACTTTGACAATGACAGCTTACCATGGTCAACTAAACAGTGGATATTTAAAAGTATGTGAAGTTCGTGGCTCCATTGTTTACAACATTTTTAAATTAATAATTTTTTATATGCATGGCGGTCTGTTATTGTAGGGACATCAAGGACGGAGTCCAGACCTTCTGCCGTCAGTCTGAAGGTCTGGCTATGCGAGACTAAACATGTATGTCCAGACATCTCTGAAATTCACTGGTAAAAAAACCTCATAACTCCATTTGAGCTTGATTTTGGTAAAATTATGATAATATGACACATACGTCTGATCATATATAAACCCACAATATCAACTTTGACAATACAGTGTTTAATTATTAAAAAAATAGTATTTTTTCCATTTCTTGAAAAGTATTTTTTTTTGAGATATGAGGTTTCTGCCCAAAAAGTGATGATATCTGAATGGCTTCTTGAACCAGAAAAAAACAAAAAAAACGTAGGGTGGGATTTGATTTTGTCAATGGAGAATTGATAGTTGTGGTGGTTTGCTATTGGATTCATGTCATGTGAGTGACAGGTTGATCCCGCCCCCACACCAGTTTTTTGATTAAAGATTGTGAGGGCACAAGATTTTTTTAAATAAAAAATGATATGCACAAATAAATAAATTATAATAAACTGCAGTATTCAATAAAAAAATAATTGATAATTTGATTCCATGGTGACTTTAATAATTCATGCAAAAGATGATGCACACATGCATAGGCAAATTCCCATAAAACTTAATTCAGGTGCTCAAAAAACAATTATTGTGCATGAAAATAAATGATATATTCACAAAAAGCAATTCTTATGTGCAAAACAAATTTTATATTTTATACATATTTGATATTTTGAGGCAGTTTTAGAACATAAATTCTTTTCATTTGTAATGCATCTCCTAGCAATAAGATGCATGCCTCCGTGAGTTTGTTGTCCTCAGAATGACTTAAAAAGAAATCTTCATGAAATTAAAATTGACCATTTATTTTTAATGGAATATTGCAGAATTTATTATAAATGATTTCCCTGTGCACATCATTGTTTTAATTCACATGCCCTCAAAATCTTTTCTCTCCATTGTGCAATGACATCCCTTTTCTGTTTTTCTGCGTAAGGGCAGGACAACCTGTCACTCACATGACATTACAGTAATAGCAAACCTCAACCTGGAGTGTATTCCAGAAAGGAGGTTGGACAAACTCTGAACAAAATTTGAACTCTGAGTTGACTTGACCTGAGATGGGAAATTCTGAGATTTCGGTTTCAGAACAGCTGAATTGAGTTAGTTCAATCAACTCTGAGTAGGTTGACTCTGAGTTAAGCGTGCACCACGACTATGAAAAGCCATGATCAATGGACCCTTTTCACAGACTGTAATGACGTGTTTTAACGGTCATCAATATCATAAATCCTGCAAAGTTTTTTATATTTTAATTTTTTTTTTAATTTAGGTGCATTTGTAACAATATACTTAGTATTGTATTACCTTTGCATCAAATTACAAAAATCTAGTTAAGGCTGCTGTGAGGGTATTTCTAATAGATCAGCTATGGGAGTGCAGTAAAAATGACATCTTTCTCTTTTCTGACTGCCGTTATCAATCACTCTATTTTTTTTCCTCTTTTTGAAAGTTGTGAAAACACTATTGTGGCGTTTTTCTTTTGCTATTTGAGCAAATGGAAACACAAAAAATATATTTAATGTATTCTTTCATTCACCACTATAGAATTTTACCCAACTATTACAAATTCCGCTTCTGAGAAACCCGGAAATGTGAAAAGGGTCTATGGAGCTCCGATATTATGATTCACCATGGCAACAGCACCCAAAGAGACATCTGCATACTTCCGAGTCATTACAAGTTAAATTCTTATCACTGTTATAATAAAGTGAAAGTGAAAACTGGCAGAATGAACTAATATCCATTTTCATGGTATCCCATGGGCAAAAAAAAACTAAAAAACATTAACAGGATGCAATAATAACATAGAGTGTAAATGATTCTATTTTTTAAATTATAAATACTTTTATCATTATTAATAAGAAACCCTGGGTTTACCGAAGAAAACCTGCTCCCAACCAGGTTAGGTTCACAGAGTAAGATTTACATTTACATTTACATTTATGCATTTGGCAGACGCTTTTATCCAAAGCGACTTACATTGCATTATACTATACATTTGTATCTTGAGTATGTGCAATCCCTGGGATCGAACCCATGACCTTGGCATTGCAAGATACTATGGTAACTTACCCAAAGGTTTAGTTGTCTTTTATTGCCCTACATTTTTTTCTTGTTCAAGAAGCCTTTTCAGTCAGATGTTTGTCAAACTAGGGATGAAAAGACAACAACAATTTACATTTCAGGACTTTAACTCAGAAAGGCTTTACAGAAAATATACTGATTTCTGTGAGCAGTGTGGTTTTCAGTAAAATACACTATAAAAAATATAGGCTTATGCTTTTAAAATATATTCTACTCAAGGTTTATTTAAGGATTTGGAAAATGATTTTTTTTATATAATATCCTCTCTGGTTATTTATTTATTTATTTTGTCTTTTTGTAGTGTGTATATGTAGTCATTGTATGTTTTACTTATATTTAACAGTATTTTATACTGCATACACTTTGCCCTGTAGATTCACCACAACCTCTCATCCTTAAACCCACTGACCTGAAAGAAGTGATGGAGGAAACAACAGTCAATCTGAGCTGCTCTGCTGAAGCCCCCTGCCCAAAACAACCTCCTACAATATTCTGGTCCAACATCCCTGAATCTGCCAACATTACAACACAGTTACAGGAGAAACCTGATAAAACCCAGTCAGTGTTTTCACACATGACCTTCAAAGCTTCATACATGGATCACAGTAAGAACATCTCCTGCACTGCTACATATCCAATAAATACATCTAATGACTCAACTGTGGAGACCACCGTGATGCTACGAGTCCTGTGTAAGAGATTTGGAGTAGTTTTGCTCTTTCATCAGCATTATTATGTTCAGATGTGTAATATCATAACATCTAGTTTATTTAAAAAAAATTCTATTTTGCCCTCAAGTTCCTCCAAAAGAAACTCACATCATCATCGATCCATCTGCTTCAGTCTCTGTTGGCTCTAATGTGACTTTGACCTGCAAAAGCAAAGCCAATCCATCAAATAACATGGTCTTCTTCTGGCACAAATGTGGAAATGTGGAGAATCAGCTGGTTCCAGGAGAACAACTGACCTTTACTGTAAATAGGAAGAGTGGAGGCCAGTACTTCTGCATAGCAAAGAATGAACATGGTATTCAGATGTCAGAAGAGATCCTGCTGACTGTGTCAGGTGAGTATAATTTATAAATCTGACATGCTAATTATAATCAAAAGTTCAGTTTTATGACTTGACCTTGTCTAATATTGTGTATAATCTACTGAACACCAACATCTGTTTATTTCTGTTTTTATCTGCCACCCAGTAGAATTATCCGTGCCTTTGATCGCAGGCTGTGTAGGAGGAATTTCTGCTTTACTGTTGTTATTTCTTCTGGCAACACTTTTAAAAAGGTATGCAAAGACTAAATATGATGTTCCACAAATGTTCATGTTTGTGATTTATGAATTTCCCATCAATGCAGGGTGCAAAAGGCAAAAGCATCCAGTGAATCCATTGTTAGAGAAACTGATCAGGTAATTCTACACTTTTTTTTTGAAGGACTGCATTATTGACATTACTAATGAGAAACATCATAAGTAGATATTAACATAAAATGTAAAAATGTTGAGTAAATAATGATTTTTGTTTTGCTTTGTCAGGGTCATGTACAGATCGACTGCATTTATGAAAATGTTTTCATGAAAAGAAAGTAATAACAGATGCCAAAAGACTTTCAACTATTACTCTACATCAGAATTATAAACATATGATTTAACAATTTAACAAATGTCATCTGCTTGGATAATATACAAATGTGTCTTGAACAAAATAACAACTGTGTCTTTTGTCTCTGGTTAGAAAATAAGTAACATTTTACAATAAGGTCCCATTAGTTAAAATTAGTTAACTAACAATGATCAAGACAGGCTGTTTGTGTCAGGGTTATATCTGTTTATGGTATTTTTTTCTGTTTAATCTGTTTGCCTGTTCTGTTGTAGCCTGTGTTTCTTAGTTGTTTCTAGGTTGTTAACTTGTCCTGTCCTTGTTTGTTTCCTTGGTTACTGATTTAATTAGAGTACTTGTTTCAGGTGTGTATAGTTAGTGTCTCCCTTTGTTTCCCTTGTATATTTACCCTGTGTTTTCCCTTAGTCTCTGTTGGTTTGCGTTTGTGTTGATGGTGTTTCTCCTGGATTATTGTTATTAAAGTCTTCCTTTTTGCATTCCTCCTCGTCATGATTATTTATCCACCATGTCACGTAACAGAAGAACCGAACCTAAAAAGATGATCCTAGCTGAGGACTGCCTGTGAGACCCAAGGCAGAATGGTCATCCTTTGGAAAGGTATGTGGTGGAGTTTCTCAAGCTTTCCCATCAGGTGAGCTGGCCTGACGCCTCCCTCATTGTTTGTTTTTGGATGGGATTGGATGAGGATACTATTCATTATAGCGAACCTGCTTGTTATTTCTCTTTAGTCGAGTTGATAAATCTTATTCTCTATTTAAATGGTTAAAATTTTGAAGTTAAAGTAAATAAGTATCTTCCTCATCCAGCCCCTTCAGAAACACACGTGGCCTCACCAGCTCACCCTACACCGTTTCCCTCCACATACCACTCGAATGGATCTGCCCATTTCTGTCTTCTGGCACTTCTCCGTGTCTGAAGATGGGGTTCCAACAGCGCTGACCTGGGGACCAAAGTGGAAGACCCAGCAGTTACATCGGTCAGGTCAACACTGAAGTCTGCTTGCCTTACTCCATCTCCAAGTCCTCAGTCCAGTGATCAAGATGGCCGCCATCCCAGAGCCTCGTCCCAAGATGGCCGCCATCCCAGAGCCTCGTCCCAAGATGGCCGCCATCCCAGAGCCTCGTCCCAAGATGACCACCAGCCCAGAGCCTCGTCTCAAGATGGCCGCCATCCCAGAGCCTCATTCCAAAATGGCCACCATTTTGGTGGAGTATGAGGGGATGTATTGCAGCCTCGAGATGGCTCCAGCCCCTAGGTCCGCTCCAGTGTCTTCTCCAGCCCCTGAATCTGTTCCAGTGTCTTCTCCAGCCCTTGAATTCGTTCCAGAGTCTGCTCCAGCCCCTGACCAGAATCCTGTGATGGCTCAAGCCCCTAACCAGTGTCCAGAGTCCGCTCTAGCCCATGAGCCCGCTTCAGAGCCTGCTCCAGCCCACCAGCCCGCTCAAGAGTCTGCTTCAGCCTATAAGCCTCACCCCAAAACGGCCGCCATCTCAAAGCCTCTTCCCAAGATGGCCACCACTCCTGAACCTCTTCCCAAGATGGCCACCACTCCAGGGTCTCATTCCAAAATGGTCACCACACTTGTGCCCTTAGGAATTTTGGTGGAGTATGAGGGGATGTATTGGAACCCAGAGATGGCTCCAGCCCCTAGGTCTGCTCCAGTGTCTTTTCCAGCCCCTGAACTTGTTCCAGAGTCTGCTCCAGCCCCTGACCAGAATCCTGTAATGGCTCTAACCCCTGACCAGAGTCCAGTGATGGCTCCAGCCCCTTACCCTTGGCCAAGTGGCCGAGCCTTGGTCCAGGCCAAGGCCACGGAGGCCACACCATCATGGTCCCTTGAACTGCCTGCTCCGTCATGGCCCCCTGAACTGCCCGCACCGCCCTGGCCCCCTGAACTGCCAGCTCCGCCTTGGTCACCTGCATGGTCGGTACCACCCTGGAGGCCTCCTAACCTGCCAGCACCTGCCCTCGACCTCCAGGGTGCCCGCCCCCCTCCTTGGTTGGAGTTCCGGGAGGGGAGGAGTAATGTCAGGGTTATATCTGTTTACAGTTTGTTTTAATCTGTTTGCCTGTTCTGTTGTAGTCTGTCTCTTAGTTGTATTATAGGTTAATTAGTCCTGTCCTTGTTTGTTTCCTTGGTTACTGGTTTGATTAGAGTCCTCGTTTCAGGTGTGTCTAGTTCGTTTCTCCCTTNATTTGGCAGACGCTTTTATCCAAAGCGACTTACATTGCATTATACTATACATTTGTATCGGAGTATGTGCAATCCCTGGGATCGAACCCATGACCTTGGCATTGCTAGTGCCATGCTCTAACCACTGAGCTACAGGAAAGCCTACAGGATATACACAGGATATATTCCTGTGTTTTCCCTCGGTCTCTATCGGTTCTCGTTTGTGTTGATGGCGTTTCTCCTGGAATCTTCCTTTCTGCATTCCTCCTCGTCGTGATTGTTTATCCACCATGTCACGTAACAGTTTGTTACAGTATTTATTAATCTTTATTAACAATAGTTAACAAAAATGCAACTGTTTATTGTTAGATCATGTTAGTTCAGGTACTTTAAATAACATTACAGATACAACATTTGATTTTCATATTGTATTATTAAAAGGTGAAATTAACATGAACTAAGATTCATTTAGAAGTATTTTCATATTAGTTCACATGAGCTAATGCAGTTAACTGATGTTACCAAAAAGAAAGTTATTGTAAGTGTTACAGTATTTATTCATTATTACATCACCTCCTTTACATTTTGCATGGCATTTGTTCAGTCATGTTTAAATTACTCCTTCAGAAAGTTTTATTTATGGCTTTGTGACTTATTTTCCATCTCTTCCCATTTTTTTTATTCTCAATTCATGTCACATGTCATAGTAACATTAAAACAAATAGCAGAGATACAGATAAAAAACATTCAATTGATGATTTATTTTAGGAGGGTTAATAGATTACTAATAAACATAGGCAGATTCAATACAGTTTGCTAAGCTAACAACACAATACTCTAAAAAGCATAAAAATCCATATCACACAAATGAGTAAAACTGTCAATTTTTGTATTAGAAGTATTTTAATTTTTACTTTTTAGCACTTGTCAAATCTAGTTTTATTTCAGTTCAAGGAATCTCATTTTGATTTTCATTTCATTCCATGGTTCCTGTGTTCTTAGTTCCTGTTTTCTTGGTTTTCCTGGTTCCTAAGTATTGGCCTGTCCAAATACACTTAAGGTTTTTGCACTTGACAACTTGTCTACTTACATGATGTTTTCCCGGAGTGATTGTGGTGCTTCATTTTCATTTTCAATTTCAAAAAGTGCAACATTTTACGCTTTACAAACAAATTATATGTAACATCTAACTAATTTAACATAAAACTGGAACGTTTTCCTAAAAAAAATTTGAAATCAGGGCACGTAAGTTTGTGAACATGATGAATGAAGGGATGTGTTTAGCCTCAAAGGCCGCTCTGAAGTGCTATTAAAGATAGTGTGAATTTAGTTAATTGTACTGCACTTTGGCATTTTTAAGACCTGGGACAGTCTTGCTCATTTACTCTCTGTCGTATACACATGCTCTCAAGTGTCCAAGACTGTAAGTGTGTGTATTTGGACAGGCCCAATATTTTTTGTATGTTTCCTTGGTTACTGATTATGTTACTCACCTGTGTCTAGTTTAGTTTATCATTGTCTTGTGCATTTATACTCCTGAGTTTATTTTGTTCATTGTCAGTTTATTTAATTAAAACTGCTGCATGTTACACATCTCAACTCTCTTCCTGGTGAACAAAACTGTACTTAAAGAATAATTATGTTTGTAATCCACATTTTACTGACTGTGCTAGTGCTGCTCAATCTTTAATTCAATTTCTTGAGGAACATACAAAAAGCTGATGTAAACAATATATGGTTTTTCTTTCTTATTAAAAACTCTGATGTAATTTAAAGAAAGGTTCAGTTCCTTTTTCCAGACCTCAACAAAGCCAAAAATATCACTAAAACTACACTGGTGATTCAGTTATTTTGTTTAATGGGAAAAATGACTGACAACTGATTGGAAATAACTAATGTTGCCTTGTCATCCAGTTATGAAATTATTCACATACTGTTAATTGAACAAAGGGTTATTAATTTATTTTTATTTGTATGAAATGTTTTAGCTGACATTTTATTTATATAGTTGTATATAAATTCACAATTTTTATTTCATGATTTGAGATTATGATCCTCATACAGTAGTTTGTCCAGAGGGGATATTTGTTTTTTTATGACCCTACAAGTTCGGTTAAACCATCAAAATATAAGGGAAAAAATATATTGTATTTAAAAAAAAAAAGTGTTGCATGTTTGTGGGTTTTTTAGTGTTGAAACTTCTCTCCAAACCAACCACAATGGCTATTTGTTGGAAACAATTGTAAATGTTTTGACATAAATTAGGCCTACATCTTTAAACAACATGCAGTAATTAAATCTCTTACACTTTGCTACATGATGAACATGATGTTTCCAGTGAAGGATGCAGCACATTGTAAGCAGCGGCTAAAGGCTGCAAATAATCAAAAATATGGAGAGAACGCCATGACAGAAAATATGAAAAACCTCTGTTTGTAGTCAACATTTCAAACTAGATGACTACAAACACAGTCTTTTATGCCAAACAGAGGGAAACAACATAAAGAAACTGCCATTCTGTCAGTTCCTTCCGAAGCAAAACAATGTTGTCGAGTAATAAAGCTGTTGCCATAGTATTCAATTTTTACCATAATGCTGTTTAGGAGTAGACAAAGTTCAATAAAATTTTAAGGATTAAACCTACCCTTACAATAACTGTTCTGTTAATAACTGCTGATGATCCGACTGTCCGTGGGCAGGGATACAAAAATGCAGAAGTTCAATCTGTAGTTTTCACGAAAGCACTGGGGCTTTCAAAAAACTGGCAATAAACATGAATTTCTCTGTCCAGGTAACATGAAAAAAGAGGAAACATTTTTCATTTACACGTAGACGGGTTTCTGTGCAACGTCATTAAACACGTTGCGTTCAAATTCTGGGCTCATCTGTTTTTCTGTATGGTTTATTAGTATGATGTTTACTGAGTTTGGTCTTTGGTCTTAATACATTAAGCCACGTTAAGCGTTTTTCCGGCATAAGACTCGTTAGTGGTTTTGCCCCCTGAATGCACGCTCATCTAGTATTGTTTTTATACATGAAACCTCTCTATACTACAGACATTGTAACAATACAAAGCAGGTTGAAAATCGGCAATTATTCACATAAACACATTGTTCATCCATTCACTGAATTATCAGATTTCTGCCAAATTTGATTGGATAAAAACTTCAAGTCAAGGTCCATATAGGCTAATGTTTCATTCATAGTTTTATTGAACAGTAACAAAAAAAAAAAAAAAGCTTAGTTTACATTAAAGGGATAGTTCACCGAAAACTGAAAATTTGATGTTTATCTGATTACCCCCAGAGCATCCAAGATGTAGGTGACTTTGTTTCTTCAGTAGAACAACAAACGTTGCAGTATGTCAGTCGTATAATGCATGTCAACATGCACAGACGAATCCAAATTAAACCCTGCGGCTCGTGAGGACACATTGATGTCCTGAGACACGAAATGATCGGTTTGTGAGAGAAACCGAACAGTATTTATATCATTTTTTACCTCTAATACACCACTACGTCCAACTGCCTTGAGCGCGCGCAGGGCATCCGGTGCGTGAGGTGTGTACGCGCTCTGGCGTAGTTTAGGTGCCTGTAGTACAACAGTTGTTATACAAATGGAAGTAAACCACTAAAAAACATGGTTTTATTACATCAAAACTTCATTTTATTTTGTTACTTTTCGTAAAGTCATCAAATTTTCATTTTTGGGTGAACTATTCCTTTAATGTTATGGAATAACATACTGAATACTACATTAAAGTCTTGGTGTCATTTGATAAACTATGGGGAAAGAGAACGAATTTAATGTTTATTTCATGACTGATGTCAGTCCGCAAAGCATTTTTTTCCTTATTTAGAGTGAACTTGGAGGGTGTAGTCAGTGTTACTTCATAACATGCTCATCAAATACGCATTTACAATGTGTTGCAGTGGAAAGTATCTTCTGCTTTTGTGAACAACTGCTCTGTTGTGTGGTAAGAATTTGTTTCTCTATCTTGTACAATTATAAGTTATCTGCAATAAAGTAAATCTATGATGTAAACTTCTTTCATGCTATTGCACACCTAGCCTTAATTCTACAGTAAAAGAGATTTTATTTATTGGAATGGCTTGAGGCTTTTATGAGAGTGTAGTAACTGGCTTCTCGGCTGAGGTCATTTTTAGCTTGCAGCTTATGTGCTCATTATTAATAGCCCTACATTAATTTGGCTTATAAAAAGGCTTTTTTTAAAAACACACACGACACAATTGCATTTACATTCTTAAAAATAAATGTTCTAAAAATGTGTTTTTGAGGCAGTGCCATATGAAGAATTATTTTTGTGCCATTGAAGAACCATTCAGTGAGCAGATCTTAAAATAACCCTTGTTTTGTTGGTGTAAAGAATATTTTAATAATCCTAAGAACCTTTTTCCACTATAACAAACCTTTTGTTCAATGGAAAGATTCCATGGATCTTCACAAAACCATGGATGCCAATAAAGAACCTTTATTTTTAGGAGTGTGCAATACAGCGTCTTGTCAGTGCTTCAGAAACTCACAGACAAAAGCCCCAACCTCAGCGACTGAAAGGTTACTTTAAACAGAAAGTTAGTTTATTAACAGTATTTTGAGCAGGAATAAAAAATGAATGAACCTAAAAATCATCAATGTTAGACAAATATTGGATTCAGGCATGTATTGATGTTTTATCTCGAATTTTGAACACTGCCAGCATGAGCATTATTGAAACATGCTTTGTCAAACATATTGGAGGATAAGGATAAATACTGTATAAAGCCCATGGAATGATAACAATAATGATAACTATAATAATAATAATAATAACTAAATAGGCCTAACATTTACACCAGAGAATGCTAACATTGTTTGTTCGGACTATAATATCAAATGAATTTTGACTTTAATGTTTTATCTTTAATCAGCTGGGAAAAAACTGATTATTATTTAATTCCTTGCATTTATATAGCGCTTTTCTGGGTACTCAAAGCGCTTTTACATATGAAAGGGGGAATCTCCTCAACCACCACCATCTTCACTGATTCTGACCTATGTATATTAGATCTCTAGAGATGCTTCAGATCAGTTTCTTCACCATCATCATCATTGCTGTACAACATGCTCACTCAGGTTAGTCCATTTTTTAAAAAAAAAGTAAATAATATCAAAAGGTTACGCTTCATTTACCAGAAGCACCATAACATAAATATGATTACAATGTGCGGTTTACATTTAAATAATTTAATCTGTCAGTGTACTTAACTAATGTGTTTTTGTTCCAGCTGATAATATCTACTCTGCTGTGATGCCTCAGACAGTAACAGCTCTGACAGGCTCTTGTGTGCAGATTCCTTGCACATTCAACATCTCCAATTTTGAGGACAAACGTAACAAGACAAAATCTATTGATGGGATCTGGCTAAAAAATAAATCACAGATTGCTGAAAGAGACAGTTTTATAGCTTTTAATAGCAGTAAAAACATCATTAGAGGATTCAGTGACATACAGATGACTGGAGATCTCAGTGAGAGGAACTGCACAACTGTCTTCTATAACATCATGAAGAATCATTCAGATCTCTACTACTTCAGACTGGAAATGGAGCCAAATGTGTTCAGAGCATCGTTTAACCCCAATAAAGATGATTCAAGACAGACTGTGAACATCACTGTCATAGGTAAATGTCATCTTCACTGTCTTTAACATACAGCTTTGTAATGGTTTTCTTCATCTGTAAGTCACTTCAGACAAAACATCTGACAAATGAATGTAAATATCATGTACATAATGCTGCAATCTCAAACCACTAAAAACTCTATGCTGTCTTTACATTTTTTATACAGATTCACCACAACCTCCTGAACTTAAACCCAATTATCTACACTATGTGTTGGAGAACACAACAGTCAATCTGAGCTGCTCTGCTGAAGCCCCCTGCCCCGAACAACCTCCTACAATATCCTGGTCCAACATCCCTGAATCTGCCCACATTACAACACAGTTACAGGAGAAACCTGATAAAACCCAGTCAGTGTTTTCACGCATGACCTTCAAAGCTTCATACATGGATCACAGAAGGAACATCTCCTGCACTGCTACATATCCAAGAAAAACATCTAAAGACTCAACTGTGGAGACCACCGTGATGCTACGAGTCCTGTGTAAGAGATTTGGAGTAGATTTGTGTTCATAATACTTGATGTAATGAAATTAATAGATCAATGTTATTATTTAAGATCAGGTCTTAAATGTTAAGTTTACTCTGCTTGTGTTTCTGTCAAAGTTCCTCCTAAAGAAACTCACATCACCATCGATCCATCTGCTTCAGTCTCTGTTGGCACTAATGTGACTTTGACCTGCAAAAGCAAAGCTGTGCCATCATATGAAATGAGCTACACTTGGTACAAATGTGGATATGAGACGCCTATAGCTTGGGGAAAGAAGATTAGTTTCATAGTAACTCATAATAATTCAGGACTGTACTTCTGCACTGCACAGAATAAACATGGAAAACAGTCATCAGCAGAGATCCAGCTCACAGCTGAAGGTGAGTTTTTCACAGTCTAAATGTAAAGAACAAGGTCATTTACAGATCTAAAGCAATGAAGATTATTTGAAAGACAACTTTTTGGTCCAATTACAAGCGTTTCACTTGCTATAGGACAAGATGGACTTTCTGTACCTCTGATTGCTGGTTGTGTGGGAGGAATTGTGGCAGTGCTCACTCTCTCTTGTCTTGGTTTAAGGTAAAATAACTTTCATTGTGAATTAAACATTTGTAGTATTCCTCTTACAGCAGATGCCATTTTGAAACATCCTGTTTTAATAAGTACTCAGCATTGTGCTTGTGTTCGTTTAAGCATCAGCCACAGTTAAAAACTGAGTTGCTAGTGTTTGACTTCATAGTGATAAAACAAACTATGAACATTGTATTAATGCATTATCAGTATGTAGGGAATTATCAGGACATAGAGAATTGTTTCCATTTGTGAGAATATACTGGATTCACGTACGCTGAAAAATTACATAGAAATGTTTAAATTTGGTTCATTGTCAAGTTTAATATTCAATGTTAATATTGAGGAAAATGTGAAGCTGTTATTTATATCCATCAAATATATGATTTTTTCTGCTCATCAGATATGAGAGATGATCTTTTTACATGTATTAAGAATCCCACATAGTTTTGCAACATATTTCTGCTGTCACTGCCAATTTTGATCTGTTTGAACATAATCATATTTAGGCCACTGCAAAAATAAAAATGTCTCTAAAACATTTTGACCTTTCTTTATTAGGAGAAAAAAATTAAATAAGCCCAGTGCCAATGTGAAGGATCCTTCTGGTCAGGTAAGTTTAGTTTAGTTTTGTATAGTTTTGTGTGCAGAATGCAAATAAAAGTTCAGTATTCTAGATATTTATTATTTATTCATTCATCAGCTTGTTCATATTTATGAGCATTCATTTATTAAAAGGTAATTTCTTTCTTTTATCCAGCTGATTATGTGAAAGATATTACATATGAAAATATTTTGCACAAAAAACATGATTGTAACATGTTTTTACTGTGCCATAGGTTAATATCACAGACTTGGATTATGTCAACACTGCCAGAAACATCACGATCAATGAACAGATTTCTGATGATGAAACACTGATCATCTACTACGAAAACACTGACATCCCAAAGCAGCAGAACTACTGCATCACAGAGACACACTTCAAACATGATGAATACACAGAAATAGAGTACAGAGTATTTCAGGTTTTGTAGGCTCACTTAAGGCCAATTCATACTGCACCGACAAACGCAGTTACCCCTGTTGGCATCTGTCGCTGTTGGTCGGCACTTGTTTTCAATCATTCAGTTGGCATTTGTCGGATCATGGAATGTCTGAAGTGATGTACTATAATCTGCTGATTGTCCGTGCTGGACTCTGTCTGTCAGTGCAGTGTGAATTGACCTATACAGTGGGTATAAAAAGTCTACACACCCCTGTTTAAATTGCAGATTTTTTTCTTTTTTGATTTTTGAAAAATTAATCCAAGTATTAAATGTAAGATCTTCTTCCAAGAAACTCTTAAGAAAAATGTTTAAGGAAAAAATGAACCTAAAATTACCTGGATGCATAAATGTGCACACTGTTTGCAATTAACCAAATACATTCAAACTCTTACTAAAAAGTCTTCATTTGAATGATGCTGATTAACCCTGAATAAAAATCAACTCTTTCTGGATTCTGTACAATTTTCTTGGCCTTATTGCTGATAGCCCACAATGAGCTTACAAAGGATGCGTGGGATCTCATTGTGAAGAGGTACCAATCAGGAGAAGGGTACAAAATGTACCATGGAATACAATGAAGGTCATCATCAACAAGTGGAGACTATGGGGCACCACAATGACATTCTAAAGAACAGGGAAGCTGTCGAAAATGGATGTAAAAACAAGATGAAAAGTTATCAAGGAGGCTGACAAGAGACTTATAGTGACATTAAAGGACCTTCAGGACTATCTGACAAGTACTGGTCAATTGCGACAACATGTGACAACAATATCCGGACGGAAGCCATTAATCGCATACTTTCAGGCCATAATTTTAAAAAGTACATTTGGAACAAGACTTGGCTTATCACCCAAACGACACCATATGCACGATCAGTGCTGTAACTGATTATATGTAATTTATAAAACAGTGAGTTCCTGTCCTTGATTCTGATTGGTCAATAGCTGTTTTTATTTCACGATAAAACACGGCTATGACTGCTTCACCCAACGGGTCTGTGTATCACAACACCCTTAGCAACCACTCTTAGCCACGTAAACTGTTCTCAATTGATATTGAAGCTTACTGTATTATGTAAAAGAGTATTGTGAGAAAGAGATCGAGTGAATGAGTTTATTACCTGCATTCAGATTTAGCATTTTCCTTCAGGTCAGTCCTGTGTTCATAATAAAAAATCTGTTTAAATGTCTGATGTATTATCCTGTCCTTTTAACAGTTAAGAAGCTTTCCCGTGACTGACAGCGCTAGTCAAAGCATTTGTCAGTTGCGTCTTGTTCCATGTTCACAACAATTCAGTCTTTTCAATGTAAAAGTCTTCGCTACTGACAGTCTTTGCCGCCATCTAATGGCGTAATAATGTAATTTCTGTTGCTGTTCACGGTCAGGGACTATTTTTTCCAGCGGAAGGAAGGCTTTTAGTGAAAGTCTACTTCATGAAATTTGCATTGATACATATTTTTGGCTTTATATTTGTATTATGTGGTAACCGTTTTATAAAAGCAATAAGGTGCTTGAGGCTAGGGCTGTATCGTGAACAAGTGCATGTAGGGTGGAATTTGCAATCTGAACACTTCTTTAGCGAGGAAACAGATCTACTTATGAAAAAAGATGGCCATTAAAGAAAGGTGAAGCCGCCAATGTCCCAATATGGAGCTGACATCTTGGAACCCAAGTCTGTGCAGTAGTGAACCCGAAGCCCGATTCTACGAAGTAGTGAGCGTGAAGTGGATTATCTATGTGCCCTGCCTGCACTCCCGCAAAATCGGTTAGTACAGTTTACTGCAGAGCAACTCATGTCGGTGTGAAATAAACAATTGTAGAAATTAAAGTTAAAGTTCCAATATCTTCCTGAAGATCCTGAAAAAAGTCAGTTAGTGCACCAGTGACTACTTTGCTCAGAAAAGCTTTCAATCTTAGCTGTCAATCATGACGTCACACATCTGTTTTTATAGCATCAAATAACTGACTAAAAGCAAACTTATTTTAAAACAACCAACACTTGAACTTACATCAGCGTGATAAAAAAGTACCTAAAATGACAGAAACCATCTTTGAAAAAAACCCACTTCTCCCGAAATACATGAAAGTAAGCGAGTCGCTGAACTGGGGAAGAATAGAGTAAGCTTTAAAGTTACTTTCACAATGTGTATCTGATACAAATAAAAAGTGTCGTCTAATTATAATGGAAAGGGTTGTTATTTCCGCTTCTATAGACATCAATGTATATTATACAAACTCTAAATATATTGTTTTGTTAGCACTCATGTGTATTTAAATGTCTGAAACCTAAAATAAATATTATTTGGTTGAAAACACTGCATGTGATATATGAAAAGCGCTGCACGCATCCGTCTTTGGTATAGCGCCAGCCAAAGCGCATACGCATGCACATTTGAATTTGGGAGTTGATCACGTGATGCGCTGAACATTCTAATCACACCGGTGTGATCATATGCTCCAGGGACCAGCCAAGACTGATCACACCGGTGTGATCGTACACATCAAAGGGTTAAACTCCAACTGTCAAAATTCAAATTTAACCTCCCAGAATCCGAGACTTATTAAAGCTTCCATTCTAATATTTTTAATCTATCTATCTGAAACATGCTAGTGATGTGATACTAAAAACTTCATAGCAACACTCTAGCAACCATCCAAACCAACCTAGCAACCAGCCTGAGTACCCTAGCAATTGCATAGCAACACCCTAGCAACCACCCGAATACCCTAGCAACCGCATAGAAACACCCTAGCAACCACCCCGAGTACCCTAGAAACTTTATAGCAACACCCTAGCAACCACCATGAGTACCCTAGCACCCACATAGGAACACCCTAGCAACCACCCCGAGTTCCCTAGCAACTGCATAACAACAACCTTATCAACCACCCAGAATACCCTAGAAACCACATAATAACACCTTAGCAAACAACCCGAGTACCCTAGCACCCACCCCGAGTTGCCTAGCAACTACATAACAACAACCTAGCAACCACCAAGAATACCCTAGCACCCACATAGGAACACCTTAACAACCACCCAGAGTACCTTAGCAACTGTATAGCAACAGCCTAGCAACCACCCAGAATAACCTAGTACCCGCATAGGAACACCCTAGCACCCACCCCGAGTACACTAGCAACTGCATAGCAACAGCCTAGCAACCACCCAGAATAACCTAGCACCCGCATAGGGACACCCTAGCAACCACCCCGAGTACCCTAGCATCCGGATAGGAACACCTTAACAACCACCCAGAGTACCTTAGCAACTGTATAGCAACAGCCTAGCAACCACCCAGAATACCCTAGCACCTGCATAGGAACACCCTAGCAACCACCCAGAGTACATTAGCAACTACATAGCAACAGCCTAGCAAACACCCAGAATAACCTAGTACCCGCATAGGAACACCCTAGCATCCACCCCGAGTACACTAGCAACTGCATAGCAACAGCCTAGCAACCACCCAGAATACCCTAGCACCCACGTAGGAACACCCTAGCATCCACCCAGAGTACCTTAGCAACTGCATAGCAACAACCTAGAAACCACCCATAATACCTTAGCACCCACATAGGAACACCCTAGCAACCACCCAGAGTACCTCAGCAACTGTATAGCAACAGACTAGCAACCACCCAGAATAACCTAGCACCCGCATTGGAACACCCAAGCAACCACCCCGAGTTGGCTAGCAACTGCATAACAACACCCTAGCACCCACATAGGAACACCATAGCAACCACCCAGAGTACCTTGGCAACTGCATAGCAACAGCCTAGCAACCACCCAGAATAACCTAGCACCAGCAAAGGAACACCCTAGCAACCACTCCAAGTTGCCTAGCAACTGCATAACAACACCCTAGCACCCACATAGGAACACCATAGCAACCACCCAGAGTACCTTAGCAACTGTATAGCAACAGCCTAGCAACCACCCAGAATAACCTAGCACCTGCATAGGAACACCCTAGCAACCACCCCGAGTACCCTAGCATTCGCATAGGAACACCCTAGCAACCACCCAGAGTACCTTAGCAACTGTATAGTAACAGCGTAGAAATCACCCAGAGTACCTTAGCAACTCCATAGCAACACCCTAGCATCCACCCAGAATACCTTAGCAACTGCAAAGCAACAACCTAGCAAACACCCAGAATACCTTAGCACCTGCATTGGAACACCCTAGCAACCACCCAGTGTACCTTAACACCTGTATAGCAACAGCCTAGCAATCACCCAGAATACCCTAGCACCAGCATAGAAACACCCTAGCAACCACCCAGAGTACCTTAGCAACTGCATAGCAACCACCCAGAATAGCCTAGCACCTGCATAGGAACATCCTAGCAACCAGCCTGAGTAGCCTAGCAACCGCATAGCATCCCCCTAGAAACCATCCAGAATAACCTAGCAGCCGCATAGGAACACCCTAGCAACCACTCCGAGTACCCTAGCAACTGCATACCAACACTCTAGCAACCACCCAAGTACAGCTGAGACTGTATTGCCTTCAAAATGTCAAACTTTAAGCTGTAAAATTACTTTAAACTTCAAACTACTTCAAAATGAAAACCCTAAAACTTCAAGCTTTTAAAACTTTAAACTCTAAGATATGAAGCTCTAGCCCAAGTTCTGCCGGGAAGACTCAAATGTTACGTCACTTATTAATTCAGATCTAACCAATCATTATCTAACACTTGGAGTATAAAAGATTAGTACTTACACTTGTCTGAGTTCGCAGATGCTGATGCAAACTTTCACCTCCATCCTCCCCACCACCACCAGGATGGTCCCTGTCCATACTCCCCGGGGGTTGGCTACGCCCCTGCCTTCAGCTTCAGGCAGGAAACGCAAAGTCTGCAACCCTCAGGACGTGAGCTACGGACGGGGCCTACGCCAAAGATCATTAACCTTATATATTCTGCTTGCTGTTTGGTAATAAATATCAGTGTTACATTATCTTGCCTCCCGAGTCTTTCTGGTAGAAGTGATGTTCTCAAGCTAACTTCAAAGTTTGTCTCAACTAACTTTTTTAATCTAATGTGTTTTTATGTTTCAGCTGATAATATCAACTTTGCCGTGATGCCTCAGACAGTAACAGCTCTGACAGGCTCTTGTGTGCAGATTCCTTGCACATTCAACATCTCCAATTTTGAGGACAAACGTAACAAGGCAAAATCTATTGATGGGATCTGGTTGAAAAAAAAAAAATCACACTTTGACAACACAAACAGTTTTATAGCTTTTAATAGCAGTAAAACCATCATCAGAGGATTCAGCGACATACAGATGACTGGAGATCTCAGTGAGAGGAACTGCACAACTGTCTTCTATAACATCATGAAGAATCATTCAGATCTCTACTACTTCAGACTGGAAATGGACCCAAATGTGTTCAGAGCAACATTTTTCCTCGATCAAGCTAAATCAACTGTGAAGATCACTGTCATAGGTAAATGTCTTCTCCATTGTCTTTAAAATACAGGTTTACATTTACATGTTTATATTATTTACATAATTAACATCAGAAGAAAGATTTTTTAATGCTGAACAATTATTTATTTCTGTAGATTCACCACAACCTCTCGTCCTTAAACCCACTGATCTGAAAGAAGTGAAGGAGGAAACAACAGTCAATCTGAGCTGCTCTGCTGAAGCCCCCTGCCCCAAACAACCTCCTACAATATCCTGGTCCAACATCCCTGAATCTGCCCACATTACAACACAGTTACAGGAGAAACCTGATAAAACCCAGTCAGTGTTTTCACACATGACCTTCAAAGCTTCATACGTGGATCACAGAAGGTACATCTCCTGCACTGCTACATATCCAAGAAAAACATCTAAAGACTCAACTGTGGAGACCACCGTGATGCTACGAGTCCAGTGTAAGAGATTTGGAGTAGATTTGTGTCAGATAATACTTGATGTGATGAAATTATTAGGTCAGTGTTATAATGTAAGATCAGGTCTTAAAAGTTAAGTTTACTCTGCTTGTTGGCACTAATGTGACTTTGACCTGCAAAAGCAAAGCCAGTCCATCAAATGACATGAACTACACCTGGTACAAACGTGGATATGAGACGCCTATAGCTCGGGGAAAGAACATTTCCTTCAGTGCAACTCAAAAGAATGCATCATGGTATTCCTGCACTGCACAGAATAAACATGGAAACCAGTCATCAGCAGAGATCCAGCTCACAGCTGAAGGTGAGTTTACACAGTCTAAAGGTCATTTACAGATCTAAAGCAATAAAGATCATTTGAAATGCAACATTTTGTCCCGTAACAGACATTTCACAGGACATGGGACAAGATGGATACTCTATGCTTATGATTGCTGGTTGTGTGGGAGGAATCGTGGCAGTGCTCACTCTCTCTGCTCTTGGTTTTTGTACAAGGTAAAATAAGTTGTATTCACTTTCATTGTGAATTAAACATTTGTAGTATTCCTCTTATAGCAGATGCCATTTTGAAACATCCTGATTTAAGAAGTACTCAGCATTGTGCTTGTGTTCATTTAAGCATCAGCCACAGTTAAAAACTGAGTTGCTAGTGTTTAAATTCATACAGTGATAAAACAAACTATTAGAAAGCACTTCAGTCGTGTGCATGTAATGTATTACAGTTTTTTTCAGTTGCTAACAAGTGTTTACCAATACTTAAAGTACTTTTTCTAAACAGCAACACACATACATCACACAATTAGCCAAATAGTACATTTTTTGCCCAAAACCATATTTTGTTAAATAAACACAAACTCTACATTTCAAAATGCTAAAAACCTTTTTCAACATATACTAACGCTATCAAAACACAGCAAACCTGATTCAAAATCGAGTCGTTCTGTCAAAACATAGCACTAGTTTTCTATCCAACATGAACATATAGTCAATCAAAGCGCAATGACTGTCAAAATACTAACAGTTGATGGCATTATGAAAACTGCATTACTTGTCATGTTTCAGTTCTACCTGCAGAAAATATGAAATCCATAGTTTTTAAAATTCAGTTTACAATGCATGTAAGCCATTCTACATTTTTGGTTGAGTGTTGAATGTGTGTATTCTTGGCAACAGAAGTAAGTCATTATTTTATAGAATGTACAGTAGAAAAAGAGAAGAAGAAGAAGAAAGTAACAGAATTGCTCAGGGCAGCCACTGGTCAAATGGGTCCCATATGCAAAACTTCAGTGTCCCCCTTGGTTGAAATCTCTTTCTGGGGGTGGGTGTGTGGTGTTGATGGTGGGATGGTGTCCCCTTGGTAGCTAGTGCCCTACGCAGACCACATATTTTGCATATATGGAACAGTGGTAGTGGAATCGTTGTAGTAAAATTGTTGTAGTATGAAGCTTTTACTGAAAAGAAAACATGAAATTGCTGCCATTGATCAACAACAAATCCAACATACATGGTCTTTGGTTATTATGGAAGCTTTTTTTCCACCACAGAATAAAAAAAGCACAAAGGTAATTGTGACTTTTTATCAAAAATATTTTTTATTTTGCAATTGTGAGTTTAGATCTCACAATTCTGACTTTTTTTTTCTCAGAATTGTGAGATATAAACTAGGAATTGAGAGAAAAAAGTCAGAATTACCTTTTTTATTTTCTATTCATGGCCGAAATAAGCTTTTATAGGTTCATCATGTGTAAGTGGAAAAAAAGCACACATTCTGCTATACCTCTTCTTCTCTCTTGTCCTGATCCAACTTCTCCTCTCCTCCTTCATCTATTCCTCTCCCTTACCCAGACATTATTTTCTCTCTGCTCCTCTGTGTTGTTCCTCATACACACTGAACAAATCCGATTCAAAGAGTCCTATTTTACTGTGTGTCCATGTAATGAAAATAAATTCAACCCCTGACTATGCCTCCAACTAAGATTACAATCTGCTATTTCTAAATATTTATTTGATCTGCTAATTAAAAATGCTTAGCAATTGTTTCAGTATTTGTTTTATATTTTTCTCCAGTACTTTTCCAGTACTGCTGTCGTTGCAAAAGTATAGGTTTTATCTTATATTTAAAGACTGGAACATCAGGTCTTCATTTCTGACTTGCTGTGTTTAAGCATTTGCAAATAAGATGAGAAAGATCTCGAAAGATTTTGTAATGGGGTAAGCTTATATGAAAAGAAAATGTAAGCATTTTAGAAACGTGTTAATTGATTGCATTTTGTGTGAAAACGACATGAATTGTGTTAATGGTATGGCCACAACAGACGGATGTTCTGCTAAATGTGTTTAGAGTTTTGAAAATATGACTACAGAATGGACAAATGTATGTTAGCAATTGAAAAAAACTGTAATACTACATTATTCTTAATTTCTTCTCACCTAGGACATAGAGAATTGTTTCCATTTGTGAGACTATAGTGGATTCATGTACAGAGAAAAATTAAGTTTACATTATTTTGTGTTTATTGTCAAGTTTAATATTCAATGTCAATATTGAGGCAAATGTGAAGATGTGATTTATAACCATCAAACATGCTGTATTTTAATAACAATTTTTTCTGCTCGTCATATATGAGAGGTGACCTTTTTAAATGTATTAAGAATATTTTACAACATATTTCTGCTGTCATCGCCAATTTACACTTGATCCATTTGAACATAATTATGTGATAAAATGATTTAGGCAAGTACAAAAATAAAAATGTCTCTAAAATATTTTGACCATCTTTCTTTATTAGGAGAAAGAAAATTCAATAAGCCCAGTGCCAATGAGAAGGATCCTTCTGGTCAGGTATGTTTAGTTTAGTTTTGTATAGTTCTGTGTGCAAATCTGATTCATAAAAGTTCAGTATTCTAGACATTTATTATTTATTCATTCATCGGCTTGTTCATATTTATGAGCATTCATTTATTAAAAGTTTATTTTATCAAGTTGATTATGTGAAAGATATATAATAAAAATGAGAGATTACATATAAAAAATATTTTTAGATTACATATAAAAGTATTTTGCAAATAAATCATTATAATCTGTTTTCATTGTGCACAGGTTAATAAGATTTCTGATGATGAAACAATGATCATCTACTACGAAACGACTGATATCCCAAAGCAGCAGAACTATCAGAGAGACACACTTCAAACATGATGAATACACAGAAATAGAGTACAGAGTATTTCAGGATTTGTAGGCTCACTTAAAGGGTTAGTTCACACAAAAATGAAAAAATATTACTTACCCTCATGCCGTTCCACACCCGTAAGACCTTCATTCATCTTCAGAACATAAATTAAGATAAAAACATATTTAAAAACATATTTAAATCGGTTCATGTGAGTACAGTGGTTCAATATTAATATTATAAAGCGACGAGAATATTTTTGGAGTGCCAAAAAAACCAAAATAACGACTTATTTAGTGATGGCCGATTTCAAAACATTGCTTCAGGAAGCATCGGAACACAATGAATCCCACACATTTTTGGGTAACAGCCACTAGATGGCGCTCCGGTAGTGGTTGCCATTATGGGATGAAAATACTAACTGGACCATAGAATCCTTCACATCTTAAGCACACAAAATCGGCAAATTTCATTGCAGTTTTTTAAAGTCACCAGTATGGCTCCTACAGTAAATGTTGTATTGTCTTATATGTTTTATTTTACCAGTTGTGGAATCCAACCATTCATACAAACATAATGATCTTATAATACATGATGCATTGCTGTGTCTCTTATCGCATAATTCCCACTTTTGGACACTTTTTGTGAAAAAAGTGGAAGACTTAAACACAAAGTCTGCAAAATAAACTGTTAAAAAGATTTGATGATCACTAGTGATAGTATTTTATTCTGTGTTGTCATCATTCAGGTTGGATTTTAGCTTTAATGTACTTTTTTTTTTTAACAAAGCAGCTGATATTGCCATGGAAACTAGTGGACTGCCGACTCACTTTCACCACAAAATGGGGGAAACGCAGGGCCGCTGCTGGGTGCTGGTGTTGCAATGGAACGTTCCATTAAGTGTCACTTCTTGTTAGTGTATATTCTTTGCTAAAGCCCCCCATCTTACAGCTGTCTGGCCTTGGTAATATTCTAGTTCCTATTTTTACCCATCTCTTACCTGCAATCATTCTTTGGATTCTGTTAAGGCTCCTGTTTAGGCTATTTGTTATTCAAAATGATCTGTTAATACCTGTTAAGCCAAGATACTTACACTCTAAAAAATGCTGGGTTAAAAACAACCCAAGTTGGGTTGAAAATGGATAAACCCAGCGATTGGGTTGTTTTAACCCAGTGGCTGGGTTAAATGTTTGCCCAACCTGAAGGGTAGTTTTATTTAACCCAAATATTGTTTAAAAATTACTGTATTTCTTGCTTAAAATGAACCCAAAATATGTTGGAAATTAATATTTATTAATATGTTTAATAAACAAACATGTATTAATACTTTTTTGATTAATATTTAAACAATAAACATTTATTAAATTGCTTATTAATAAATGCTCATCTTTTTGATTATTATTGTTGCCTCTAGTAATTATGAGTCTGATTTTTAATTTCCAACCTATTTTGGGTTCATTTTAAGCCAGACATATAGCAATTTGTAAACAATTGTTGGGTTAAATAAAACTACCCAGCAGGTTGGGCAAACATTTAACCCAACTGCTGGGTCAAAACAACCCAATCGCTGGGTTTGTCCATTTTCAACCCAACTTGGGTTGTTTTTAACCAAGCATTTTTTAGAGTGTAGTTGTAGTCCCTGCTGCTGTGGCTATATACCTGTATATAGTTTTTGGTATCGTTACAGCATTGAATCCAGTAAAATGCATTTAATTTTTGCATAGTCTAATGAAGGAAAATAAACTAGTGGCTACTTAAGAAAGTTTATTTTAGTATAAAATTAATTTTACGTACTAGCCTACCTGTTACTCAATTTGTTATATTTAGCAGACAGAATAAGTCCTGTAGATTAAATTACACTGTATCACCTGAACCTGGGCAAAAATGAGTGCCAGTCACAGAGCGGAAAACATTACCATCCAATGTGATTGCAAATAGGCTTTCCAACTAATGTAAATCAATCCTCCAAATCATGTCTACTATCCTGCAACAGAACAATAATGGTCACCCTACTAGTTAGCAAGGCAAGCTTTTTACAAGGCAAGTAAAAGCTTTATTAAAACACAAAACACAAAAGCGTACTACTGGGTATTTATATTTTTATATTTATGGTGCTGTTTTGTCCTTTCTTGGAGCTCGACTTCCGTATGTCAGTGTGCGAGAGTAGCATGAAAAAAAACGTGAAAAAGAACGTGAGGATTTGTAACAATTTTCTTTTTTGGGTGAGCTGTGCCTTTATCTCTCTAAAGTTTAACCACAGACCTTATTTCAGGCAAGATGGAACAGGAAGTGCTAAAATTCTAACTCATTTCTGGGTTTTGGCACACAAAAATATGTCATCCCTGCAACTCTCTATATGACGCAGACATAATGACAGCAGGGATCACTCGTATTTCATTAAATAAATAATAAATAGTTACTTTACCTGAAATACATAATACATTGAACAGTTCTGACAGTATTTTTTTTTACAGTATATTGTTTTCAATGCTGCCTCGTGACTTTTATAAATGAATTAGTTTCACTACTGAACTGCTACATTATCTTACTCAGCAGGAAGGTGGTAATGCCGCTGTGTGTTTTTTAAAGTAAACTCACAGCTTTATTGTTAGTAGTTATTTATTGTTAGTCATTTATTGTTAGTTATTCTCTCTCTCTCTCTCTCTCTCTCTCTCTCTCAAAAAAATCAAATAAATGTCATCTTACAACTTTATCTGTGTCTGATTCAAAACAGGCAGGATGCTAGATCTATAGGTCATACAGCTGGCAAAAATAACCATAATTTTTAACTCTTTTGGTCAAATTTTGACCAAGTATCCATGATATAAGTGGGATAATCTAAGGCTAGGTTTGCATTACATGATTTTAATGAACTTCATGTCGGAGGTGGGGTTTGCTTTCAAGTCATGCACTAAAATCATGTAATGCAAACCTAGCTGTGGATTATCCCTTAAAGGCTCACAATGGGTGGTCAATGGTATATGACATCACATCACTAAAGTCATGTTTAAACTGAATAGCAGAAATAAGGCAACTTTAGAAACTTTAGGTCTCACTTCTTTTTTTCTTTTTTGGTCTTCATTTTTCACACAAGAACAGCACATATTGTGTGTCATAAACCAGCATTCAGTCTTAAAATGGTGTAAATGTGTGGGTTTAAGTGTTGCAATCTTGTGCACCAGTGACAGTGAGCACAGAAGCTCTCTGCATTCAATAGATGTGTTAGTTATATATAGTAGTATAGTTATGGTTAGTTTTATTAATGAGCACTGAAAAAAGTTAGCAAAAACATGAGTACACAATAAGCAATAAATGAGCATACAGATGCTAACATTTATCAGTAATTTCATGCAAATGTTCATGCATTGCCTTTCTTTGATTGATATTACCTTATAAACATTGTTATTGTATTTGAGCTTATCTGGATTGTCAAGAGAACATCACGTCACTCAGTGTTTAAATGATATCGCAGTGAGGAAGATATCTTCATGAACTTCCGCTTTTCTTTGACTGCACTGCTCTGAGGTAAGGCTTGTCTCTTGTGAACTGATCTTTTTAAAAGTATAAATCAGTAGATGGTGTAATCATTAACTCCATGACAATAATTATTTATTTAATAAAGATGTTATTCAGGGATGGGAGAGTCTGCAGTCTCTATTATTTAAAAACAGTAATAACTCACAAGCTGAAGATACAATTCATTGCTTCACTGCAAAAAATGCTGTTCTTACTTAGAGTTTTTTTCTTGTTTCCAGTCAAAATATCTTAAAGTTCTTAAATCAAGAAGCATTTTCTTGACAAGTAAAAATTATTTTCTTGTTTTTAGGAAAAATAAATCAAAATTAAGTGAGTTTTTCCTTAAAACAAGCTAAATAATCTGCCAATGGTGTAAGCAAAATAATCTTATTTCAAACTGAAAACAAGATTATTTAGCTTATTTTTGGTTTGATATAAGATTATTTTGCTTACCCCATTGGCAGATTATTTTGCTTGTTTTAAAGAAAAACTCACTTAATTTTGACTTATTTTTCCTAAAAACAAGAAAATAATTTTTACTTGTCAAGAAAATGCTTCTTGATTTAAGAACTTTAAGATATTTTGACTAGAAACAAGACAAAAACTCTAAGTAAGAACAGCATTTTTTGCAGTGTTACAGTTGTGGACAGAGTAAAAACAATTGTTGTGGCTTTTTCTTTCTTTCTTTCTTTTTTTTTTTTTTGGAACACAAGTTTTAATTTCTTTCCTGTGTTTATGTCAGAGCTCCAGTGATGTCTGTGTTCCAGATCATCATCATCGTCAGCTCTGTGTTTCTACACACTCACTCAGGTTTATCCACATTACACTCAGTTTATTATTTTTTTAATGATCACATTTACCAGTAGAACCACTACTGATATGACAACACAAGAGGGAACATAGTTTGCAATCATGTGATTAAAAGGACAAGAAAATGTATACAGTAAAAATTACCTTTAAATTTGCTGTATTGTCCTTTTTGGAGCTCAACTTCCCTATGTCAGGGTACACTTTTTGTTGTGTACAAGAGCAGCATGAAATCTAAAATACATAGGCCTATTTTAAGTATAATAATCACACATGGTTTGGAAGAACATGATGATTTGTAACTGAGAGGGTGAGATTTTTCAGAATTTTTGGGTCAACTGTTGCCTGGCAAGGCCAGACTGATATATCTTGTATATATCAGACTGATAAACTATCTACTACAAGATATATCAGTCTGGTCAGTCCGCCCTCCGTCGCGATTCGAGTCAACTCCAAACCGTAACGTGCAATCAGATTCGTTTATTTCAGTGACGCAAACAGCGTCACTCTAGTGCGGCGAAAGTCCCTTCAATATCAACAAAGATTGCGCACGGGAGACACGAGAGTTTGTTCTATTCAGCCGTGAATTCAGTTTTAAATTACCAAAAACACGTTAATTATTTACTTTTCGATGTTGACTCTCTTGTCGCTTTGCTAACGTCATATCCGCCCTTCTCTGATTGGTTTACTCCGCTTCCTGTTTGCTCGGATTTTAAATCGAATTGATTCAATGGCCGACCAGACTCAACCGCTGGTACAGTGGTGAGGCTGGATTTTCCAGGCAAGGTCAACTGTACCTTTAGGACCATTACCTCTTTAAGGTTTAAGTCATAATGCACAAATGTGTTTTTTTGTTCCAGCTGATAATATCTACTCTGCCGTGATGCCTCAGACAGTAACAGCTCTGACAGGCTCTTGTGTGCAGATTCCTTGTACATTCAAAATCTCCAATTTTATGGACAAACGTAAAAAGACAAAATCTATTGATGGGATCTGGTTGAAAAATAAATCACAGTATGCTGAAAGAGACAGTTTTATAGCTTTTAATAGCAGTAAAACCATCATCAGAGGATTCAGTGACATACAGATGACTGGAGATCTCAGTGAGAGGAACTGCACAACTGTCTTCTATAACATCATGAAGAATCATTCAGATCTCTACTACTTCAGACTGGAAATGGAGCCAAATGTGTTCAGAGCAACATTTTTCGATCAAGCTAAATCAACTGTGAAGATCACTGTCATAGGTAAATGTCTTCTCCATTGTCTTTAAAATACAGGTTTACATTTACATGTGAATATTATTTACATAATTAACATCAGAAGAAAGATTTCTTAATGATGAACAACCATTTATTTCTGTAGATTCACCACAACCTCTCGTCCTTAAACCCACTGATCTGAAAGAAGTGATGGAGGAAACAACAGTCAATCTGAGCTGCTCTGCTGAAGCCCCCTGCCCCAAACAACCTCCTACAATATCCTGGTCCAACATCCCTGAATCTGCCCACATTACAACACAGTTACAGGAGAAACCTGATAAAACCCAGTCAGTGTTTTCACACATGACCTTCAAAGCTTCATACATGGATCACAGAAGGAACATCTCCTGCACTGCTACATATCCAAGAAATACATCTAATGACTCAACTGTGGAGACCACCGTGATGCTACGAGTCCTGTGTAAGAGATTTGACTGCTTACTTCTTTTAACATAGCCCTGTTGTGCTTAAATTCACAAAGTGCTGCTTAAACAGAATTTGGTGTTTAGCTATCCAGAAATGTCTAATGCACAGGTGTTTTATTGTTTTTCATGTATGTGGTTGTGTTTCGGTCAAAAGTTCCTCCAAAAGAAACTCACATCACCATCGATCCATCTGCTTCAGTCTCTGTTGGCACTAATGTGACTTTGACCTGCAAAAGCAAAGCCAGTCCATCAAATAACATGAACTACACCTGGTACAAACGTGGATATGAGACGCCTATAGCTCAGGGAAAGAAGATTACCTTCAATGCAACTCAAAAGAATGCATCATGGTATTCCTGCACTGCACAGAATAAACATGGAAAACAGTCATCAGCAGAGATCCAGCTCACAGTTGAAGGTGAGTTTACAAAGTCAAATGTAGAGAACAATGTCATTTACAGATCTAAAGCAATAAAGATAATTTGAAATGCAACATTTTGTTCAGTTACAGACATTTCACAGGACATGGGACAAGATGGACACTCTATGCTTATGATTGCTGGTTGTGTGGGAGGAATCGTGGCAGTTCTCATGCTCTCTGCTTTTGGTTTTTGTGCAAGGTAAATTTAGTTACATTTTCAGTAACTTAATCATTGCTGAGGTCATTTTGAAACAGACCGCTTTAAGCCTCAGCCAGAGTCAGAACATATGAGATTTGCTAGTATTTGACTTCAAGTGATCAGATCAGCTTTTACAAAGCATTTTAATCTTGCATAGTCAAGTCAAGTTTTCAGTTTAATTATTTATTTCCTCTCACAGGACCAGGACAAAGACACACAGGGAAGACAATGCTGGACAAAATGAGTCCTTGAATCAGGTTTGTGAACTTCACTTAACTACATTAATTTTGACATTAAACATCATATCAGACATCAGCCAATTTAACAATTTTAAACATGACCATTTATGTTTGTTAAATTAATGTTAAATTAATAATAACTTAATAATATTTAAATGTACTTGGATGTATTATATACACATGAATGGTCATTTATATTGACAAGGCTTTTTTTTTTTTTTTACAATAGATGTTCAATTAACTTTGACTTAAACTATCTACAAAACTACTATTATTATTTAAGAATTTTATATAAAATGAATATATATCTAGTTCAGTCATGAAACTCTAGGTGGTGCAGGCTAAGACCAAATACATTAACATTGTTATATCCATTAACTATTCCTAGAGTTGTCATGATTGAAATGCTGGTATATATATATATATACACACCAAATATTTTTGTTTTACTTTTTAGGCACAGGATGAAACTATTGACAGGAATTCCACACATACTAATGTCCTCACCGTGACCAACCAGGACAACAAGATCTCTGATGATTATATTGTGTGTGAGTTAACGACTCAGACTGACCACAATACAGTGAAAGACTCAACTGAAGAAGACAACCATGAAAAAGGTTCAGATGTAGTATATGCTCAGGTCCACGTGATACACAAAAAACCAAAAGCCATCAGTGTTGAGCCTGAGGTCATTTATGCTCAGGTGAAAAAATAATTTTTTACATCTCACAGCAAAAAAAATAAATAAAAGTTTATTAAAAATGTCTTTTAAGCTATCTCTTTATGAAAAATAATCCTAAACAGCTACTTGAGGACAATTACAAAAATGAGACAAAATGTAAACTAGAAATTATTGTTTCTAGTAACATTCTGAAATGACGTGTATGTTATATTTCTGTATGCTTAAGCTGTCTTATGTGAAAAAAAATTCTTTCAGCTTTATATTTTCTGATGAATCTTTTATTAAAAAACAATGAGTGGCTGCATTTGTTTCTGTATTCTTTGTTTTGTTTTTAAATAATGATTGGTGGGCAAGGCCAGACTGATATATATCTTCTGATTCTACAAGATATCAGTCTGGTCAGTCCGCCCTCCGTCGCGATTTGAGTCAACTCCAAAACGTACCGTGCAATCAGATTCGTTTATTTCAGTGACGCAAACAGCGTCACTCTAGTGCGGCGAAAGTCCCTTCAATGGGTGCTTCTCAATATCCCTCCTCGTCTCCTCGCTCCTCCGTCCTCCATCCTATGACCCGGAAAACGATCGAGCTCAGCCATCTTGAAGGACATCTCAATTCTCTAATTGCACCGCGAGGATCGAGGAGTGAGGAGGCTTCCCGAGGAGTTATGAGCGAGGATACAGAGGTGCATCCTTTGTGGAAGTCTTTCTCATCGAGAAACGTGACGCACGTATACATTCTCCTCCCCCTTCATATCTGTCACAATAATATAAATGTATGCTTTACTTTTACAGTTTAAATAAACTTTATATCTCACATATTTCAATTGGGCATCTTGCTTTATTCATATTTATTATAATTTTTTTAAATAACCAAACTTTAATAACATATAAAGTGAAGTGAAGTGACATGTGACCAAGTATGACCCATACTCGGAATTTGTGCTCTGCATTTAACCCATCCAAGTGCACACACACAGCAGTGAACACACACACTGTGAACACACACCCGGAGCAGTGGGCAGCCATTGCTGCAGCGCCCGGGGAGCAGTTGGGGGTACGGTGCCTTGCTCAAGGGTCTCACCTCATTATTGAAGGTGGGGAGAGCGCTGGACATTCACTCCCCTCACCGACAATCCCTGCCGGACCTGCGACTCGAACCCATGACCTTTGGGTTACAAGTCCGACTCTCTATCCATTAGGCCATTAGGCCACTGCCGACTGGATAGGTCCCTGAAGTGCAGCTGATGACGTTTTGAAGGGAAAAAAAACGCTAAAGGGAGTGAGGATATATCATTTCACTTGATTCAATTCCTCCGTCCTCGCATCTTTTCCTTGCATCTTTTCCTTGCGTCCTTCCCTCGCATCCTGAAGAGGTGGAGCTAAGACGCGAGGAAAGGAAGCAAGGAAAGGAAACGAGGATGCACAAATAAGAATTGAGAAGCACCCAATATCGAACATAGCAGACTGCTCGTGTGTCTAATGAAGCTTGTGCTCGTCCATTCTCGCTTCATTGTGTTCAAAATACATGGCGAATCTCATTCAAGCGAGCACAAAAGCATTAAAGAGCTTCTTTGGTTTGTTTGACATCTGTCAAGAGGCTCGTTGTGTCGCCCGCGCCGCTGCTGATCCCAGGACGAGCAGATGAGAGAGAGACACGAGACAGTTTCGATTCCGTCCTCAATTTGTCAAGATTCATTACTGCATTTACACTGCAAGTCTTAATGCACAGATCCGATCTTTTGACCATATCCGATTTTTAGGGGCAGTCGTGGCCTAATGGATAGAGAGTCGGACTTGTAACCCAAAGGTCATGGGTTCGAGTCTCAGGTCCGGCAGGGATTGTCAGTGAGGGGAGTGAATGTCCAGCGCTCTCCCCACCCTCAATACCACGACTGAGGTGAGACCCTTGAGCAAGGCACCGTACCCCCAACTGCTCCCCGGGCGCCGCAGCAATGGCTGCCCACTGCTCCGGGTGTGTGTTCACGGTGTGTGTGTTCACGGTGTGTGTGTGCACACTTGGATGGGTTAAATGCAGAGCACAAATTCCGAGTATGGGTCACCAACACTTGGATGGGTTAAATGCAGAGCACAAATTCCGAGTATGGGTCACCATACTTGGCCACATGTCACTTCACTTCACTTCACTTTTTTGGCCCGCGTGTTTACATTCACTTTAGACGCCACTGGTATCCGATATCTGTGTTTACATTACTTCCTGCCCCAAAATGATTGTCATTGATAGTTGATAGATTTTATGTTAGTCTCAGCATTGAAGGAAAGTGGACAGAGACAATTTGTCCTCGGGTTAGAGCTGTATTGTATGGTTTTAACATATGGTTTTCTTTATGTACTGGAACCCTCTCCATATAAGGAACTAGGATCTACTAGGACTGAATGGGAGACAGGGAATGGTCCCTGCATTTTGTATTACAAGCATAAGGAGAAGGTCTTTGGGAGAGCAAGGACTCCTGGATAGCTGACCAAGAGATGACCATATTTAGACTTGTTTTTCCATATGTATCACATTCCTATACCATGAGCTATATGATGTATTCTCTCTCTCTCATTGGCTAAACCGATACTACACCCCTTGTACTCTTTCTATATATTCTCTCTTTTCTTATCAATAAAATGAGACTTTATTCTCCCTCAGCGCTGAGTGATTGCTCATTCAATTGCCAATTAAGAGGTCTGGGATGAGGCACGAATTAGAAGCAAAAACCTAACAATAGTTTTACATGCACATAGTAGACCCTCGGCTTTTGAATGGCCGTTCTATCAAAATTATTTATATAGGCTATTTCATGTCGGGTGGTCATAAATAACCTGTCAGAATGGATAGATGAAGTTAACAGCTGTGTCATGGATGTATTGCAGCGCGAATTCTGACTGAACGAATATAGACTGGAAAACAAAGGTAGGCTAATTTGCGTTTGATATTTTAGTTATCAGTCTAGAATTCCATTTTTTTTTTTTATTCGAGCGAGCTAGGGAGAGAAACTAGAGTAGCTACAGTGAAGCTTTTGACTTATAAGATAAACAACACGGCGGTCTCTTTTAAATTAAACGGACAAATGTTGAAATTCAGCTGCGGTGTGTGTGTGTTTCTTTCTAAAAAAAAATAGATAACGTTAGGCATATAAAGTTCCCACCTCAATAATAAAGCTGCGAATTTTAGTACGAGTGCATACAAGCACGTCTGCTTCATAATACAACATTAAAGCTACCTTTTAGTGAGCAAACGTCTCGCCCTCGCCTTGTGATGGCTTGGAATTCCAATGGGAATCGGATATGCGTGTTTGGACGTAGGTCGCATGTCCACAGATCGGATATGTATCGGATTTAAAACCACATTTGGAAGTGGCTCAGATCGGATGCGAAAAAATCGGATCTCATGTGGATTTTTGTGTTTACACGTGTGCCACTAATTCCGATCTGTGTCAGATGTGAGCAAAAGATCGGATTTTTTGTGCCAGTGTAAACGCAGCCTTTGTTTATGCCATCTAGAATCTCAGCACTGATCGGGTGACTGTAGGCTATGTTTTAAACAGTTTATTGAACAGCTTGATGGCCTGATACGATGTCACACACACACACACACACACAATTGGCAATAACACCACGTATTCTCAAATTCTTACTGCAACAACGACACAAGTCATTAACGTCGCTTTCTCTAGCGCTAGCCATGTTAAACTACTCTCCGTGCTTGCCAAAAAACTATTGTGCTTGCCCGGGGCCGTTGCTGCGTCCCAATTCGCCTACTTATACTACGCCCTAAAAGTAGCCTATGTACTCTTTCTGTGAACAAAAAGTACATACTTTTGAGTGTGTAGCAAAAGAGTAGACAAGCTTTGGGACATACTATCACGTCATACAATCGCGTCTTTGCTCTGTCGCATCCTGTCACCGTAAACTGGCCTGTCAATCATCTTACATCCTCCACATTTCATTTAGTTAAATTCCTACTGTATCGGAGAGAAGTGCAGCACGTTGATCTGCAGTCGCGGGTCTTTCATGTGGAGAACTCTCCTCATATTAATGCATATGCATTTAAAAGTTAATGGCCATTCGGATATTTATAAAACATTGGTATTTGCAGATGAAAAATAACACGGATAATATTAAATATATATTTTCTATCAGGTTGAACTGATTATTAGTCACTCTCAAACCTCTCAGCGTCGATCGCGCATATCCGCCATGTTTTGTAGTTTTTTTTTAACACTTTTTACTCGTGTTTGTAGTTCTGAACTGAATCCTCGTCCAACGCGCAATGGGTTGTGGGCAATATTAGCCATTATAGTGTGCACGGATCCACACTTCGAAAATCTACCGGAAATAGTAGACCATCCGGGGACTTTTGACATACTCTTTTCAACATACTATGCTTTGGGACACACTTATTTTGATTTCACATAGGCCTACTATTTAGGATGGATAGTATGGACATTGGGACGCAGGGCGTTTTTTAACTTTTCGCTGTTGACTCTCTTGTCGCTTTGCTAACGTCATATCCGCCCTTTTCTGATTGGTTTACTCCGCTTCCTGTTTGCTCGGATTTGCTCCGCCTTAGAAATCGAATTGATTCAATGGCCGACCGACTCATCCGCTGGTACAGTGGTGAGGCTGGATTTTCCAGGCAAAAATAATGATGCCTATTTTTCTGTTACTTTGCTGCAAAAATGCGCATGCAACATTTTAACTTTTAAAAAATGTCTCTACAATATTCCAAAATAAATGAATAATGACAGGCAGTACTGATTTGCGGTTGATTTATACATTTGTATAACTGAACGAGGTTTGGGGACTAGGGAACATTTGTGCAACACACTTGAGAGTCACTACCTTCACAGTTGTCTTTTGTGAAATTAATTAGAGTGACTGGTTCATGAGGGTAAAAGAGTAGCCACAAGGTCAAGTTTGGAATGAATAATGACAGGAATTTAATTTTTGGGGTTAACTATTCAGTCACGAATTCTTTAAGGAAATTACACTATGTCCTAGGTTCCTAGTAGAGATGTCACTATAGGCCTATAAAGAGGGCTTTTTTTGTTTGTTTTTTTTAACTGTTAACATGTATTAGTTGACTAATTGACTGATTTAACTTGTAATCAAAAGAAGAAAAAAACAATACATAAAGGCCTACTTGTACAATTGGTTAATGTTAGCTAGGCTACTTCTGTGGCTTGAGACTGCTAAAAGTAAACAGACAGGAAAAACCTCTGACTGGCGATATCATAGAGATATAAGCTATGTGAATTTGTGTTGTTAAAACAGAGAGAGTAAGTTTTCACTACTTTAGACTTTAGTCATAATCAAAAAAAAATTATTCAGTACATTTTTATGTGAGGCTGCCTGACCTGCAGTGTAACTGTTGCAACTAGTCAACAGTATTGTTAGCATGTAGCCCGTTGTTGCTCGAAAAGTACATGTTTTGGGGGCTTTTACAAAGGCTTATCCCCCTATGCATATATCCTATGAAAACTTCCTCTGTGATGACATTACATTTGGGTGTTTTGCAATGTCACATCATGAAGCATGTTAAAAGGCTGTTGCGACAAAGGGCAGTTTTAGGCACTTCTGCTTCTTTATAAGTTAAACTACTTTTCTGAGGTAAGAATTTCAGTCTTTTACTTTTCTTTCTCACACAATACATTTTTATGTCTAAAGGCTATAACTTGAACACCAACATGTAAATTATTTCACAGTTCACACATTATCTGTTTAAAACAGAAGTAGTGAGAGCTGTGAGTTGCTTAGGGACGAGAGTTTCCAGTAGCTGCTCAGCTGACTGTGAGTTCCTGTAAATTTTACTGAATCAAGTAACTCAGTTCTAGTAATTAATCTCACACTTTGACAACGAGTAAATAATTTGGTATAAACTGTAGGTATGTATATTAATATAAATATAAATGTATTACGTGAATGAAAATTATTTAAATATGTAGCTCAAATGTATCTTTTTTGCTGATGTAACCAAATGCAGTCAGGCTGATGGAGTCAGATCAAATATTTCTGAATTTAATAAAAACTGGTCATTTTGATGTTACGACATAACTTAGTTAACATGATTATTTACAGTGGATGAATAAAATAAGTAAACAATCAATACAACAGAAGACTATGTATCTTTGTGAGTGTGAAAGTGAAAATGTGGCAACTCATCTTTGTTCTATTTCATCAATCTAACAAATATAGTGCAGTGAGGTAAAGTTGTTCCAAATTCCATTTGATTCTACTAGATATCAGAAAACACAGAAATAAAAATAATTATTTGTCTATCATTTTGCTTTGCAAGTTATAGCTAAACCAAAGTGAGGCAAAGTGGCCTTTTAGTGTCTTTTTGGAGACTCCAAAGTCCCAGCTGGAAACACTATTATAAAGAATTTTACACCAAAAATCACACATTTACTATTTCTTAAAAGCACTTACAAAGTGCTTTTAAATTATATTTTTTCCTCAAAGAGACACAATACATGCAATAAATACAGTGGGGATCGAAAGTTTGGGAACCCCTTTCAGAATCTGTGAAAATTTTTAACAAAACAAGAGAGATCATACAAAATGCATGTTATTTTTTGTTTAGTACTGTCCTGAGTAAGATATTTTACATAAAAGATGTTTACATATAGTCCACAAGACAAAAAAATTGCTGAATTTATTAAAATAACCCTGTTCAAGAGTTTGGGAATCATTGGATCTTAATACTGTGTGTGGTTACCTGATGATCCATGACTGTTTTTTTGTTTTGTGATGGTTGTTCATGAGTCTCTTGTTTGTTCTGAGCGGTTAAACTGAGCTCTGTTCTTCAGAAAAATCCTCCAGGTCCTGCAAATTCTTCAATTTTCTAGCATCTTTTGCATATTTGAACCCTTTCCAGCAGTTACTGTATGATTTTGAGATACATCTTTTCACACTGAGGACAACTGAGGGATTCAAACACAACTGTTAAAAAAGGTTTAAACGTTCACTGATGCTCCAGAAGGAAACACGATGCAATAAGATCTGGGGGGTGAAAACTTTTGAACAGGATGAAGATGTCCACATTTTTCTTATTTTGTTGAAATATTATATTTTTTCATTTAGTACTGCCCATCGGAAGCAACAGAAGATACTTGCATGTTTCCCAAAAATTAAGTACAATTTACCTTGATCTTTAAATTCAAAAAGTTTTCACCCCCCGGCTCTTAATGCATCGTTTTTCCTTCTGGAGCATCAGTGAATGATTTAACCTTTTTTAACAGTTGTGTTTGAGTTCCTCAGTTGTCTTCAGTGTGAATAGATGGATCAGAAGAACAGTGCTCAATTTAACTGCTCAGAACAAACAAGAGACTCCTGAGCAACCATCACAAAACAAAAACACAGTCATGGATCATCAGGTGTACACACAATATTAAGATCCAAGGGTTCCCAAACTTTCGAACGGGGTTATTTTAATAAATTTAGTTTGTGGACTATATGTAAACATCTTTTATATAAAATATCTTACTCAGGACAGTACTAAACAAAAAATAACATGCATTTTGTATGATCTCTCTTGTTTTGTTAAAAATGTTCACATTTTCACAGATTCTGAAAGGGGTTCCCAAACTTTCGATCTCCACTGTAAGTAATGGGGTGGACAAAAACGAGATCTGCAACATGAAAATAGATCTTATAATAGAATAATATGATTATAATGCACGATATTCTCAAATACAACTTCAGAAGCAATAAATCATCAGGATTATAAGCACAAACAAATGCATTTCATATGCATGTACCCAGTTACAGTAATATAGGAAATAATACAAACATATAATTAAACATACATTATTCAAGTCGCTATACAAATATGCAAACAAAACTTCAGAGCACACAATTAATGCACAAAATACTTCATAGATAATAGAACTTCAGAAACAACAAATCATCCGGGTTATAAGCACAAACGAATGAATTTCATATGCATGCACTTTAGAATACTGATCCAAATAATTAGTAGTTCCTTTAGAAGGATGTAGTCTCTCTTGAGTTATTACTATCCAATACTTTACAAAAAAACTCAAAGGTTTACAATGACTCCAGTAGTTACTAGAGTTATCATGTTTCTCACTTTACTGATCCAAATAATTAGTAATTCCTTCTGAAGGATTTGATAATTCTTCAATCATTACTAGTGAGTTACCATGACCTTTACTTTAGAATTAATTATTCAGAATGCATTATTCATGTTAATTATGAACCTGTGTAGTTCTTAGTAGTTCTCTGGGAGGTATGAAAAAATAGTAGTTACTGATTAGCTAATTGTGAACTACCACCTTCAACTGAGCACTATTACTTACATTAATTAATCAGAGTTTCTTGTAAGTTAATACACAGCAAAATCCCCAGAGTTAAATCAACTCTCCTGAGAGTACATATGGTCCCACTCTATATAGTGTTAAAGTAACACTAAAGCAGCTAAAGTTCATGAGATAATTAAGTGATTAAGTGACAATTGAGCATTAGTGATGAACACCTGCTGTTAACAAGTAGAATAACTGAAGAGAAACACAAGAACAACAACTGACTTCCAGCCACAGCCTAAGATGAACTCAAATGAAGATAAAAGACATTAAATATCGCAAGATCTAAACAACTCCATATTATCTCATTAACTTTAACTCTGCTTCAGTGTTATTTTAACTGTAGAGAGGGACCATATGTTCTCTGAGCAGAGTTTATTTAACTCTGGGGATTTTGCTGTGTAGTAGTTACTAGAGTGTTAATAATGCATTACTCATTTTTTCCTGTGTAGTTATTCATTAATGAAGGATGAGTATTCTAAAGTGTTACCCATCAATCTAACAAATATAGTAGTGCAGTGAGGTAAAGTTGTTAAATGCATGATATGTTTTGTGTTGTGTAGTGATGAAGTGTAATGTGATGGTGTTGTGGACTCATTTGTTACTATTGTAAAGTCCAAAGTCATCCTCGTTACAAACCATGATGGCAGGAATCCAGATCACTTCCTTCATTTTCATCAGCTCGGTGTTGTTACATACTCATTCAGGTTGGTTAAACTTTTGTCGCCATTATGAGTAAGGGCAAGTGTGATTATAATGTGCATTAAAACCAATGCTTATTCCTTCATATCTCTAGCATGATTGATGTGTTTTTATGTTTCAGCTGATAATATCTACTTTGCCGTGATGCCTCAGACAGTAACAGCTCTGACAGGCTCTTGTGTGCAGATTCCTTGCACATTCAACATCTCCAATTTTGAGGACAAACGTAAAAAGTCGGAATCTATTATTGGGATCTGGCTGAAAAATAAATCACAGTTTGCTGAAAGTGACAGTTTTATAGCTTTTAATAGCAGTAAAAACATCATTAGAGGATTCAGTGACATACAGATGACTGGAGATCTCAGTGAGAGGAACTGCACAACTGTCTTCTATAACATCATGAAGAATCATTCAGATCTCTACTACTTCAGACTGGAAATGGAGCCAAATGTGTTCAAAGCAACATTTAACCCCAATCAACCTGATTCAAGAAAGACTGTGAGCATCACTGTCATAGGTAAATGTCATCTCTACAGAACAGACCATCTACATACCAAAGTACAAGTGGAATTCATCAACCTTTGAGAAGAATCACTATTTTTGACATGAAAATAATAATTGGTAGCTGGTTTATAATGATACTAGTCAACGTTTTATACTATACAATATGTACACAAAACTACAACATATTATCAAACTATATCTTCAGTGTCTCAGTCTTATGGATGTAGTAACTAACCCACACATAGAAGAAATGTGGATAGAAGATACTCGCTGCGTCCAAAATTGCATTCTGTGAGAGTATGTACTACATTTGAATTTACTTTGTGACCGTTAAAATGGTATGTTATATAGTATTAATATGGGTAGTAAGAATGAAATTCAGACTGCCATGTTGTTACTATCACGGGATCTACTAGCGTCATTTGCGTCACTTCACTTCCATTCATAAATAATCTCTGTGGCCTCACGGGGTAGTAAAGTGTCCACCGAATGCGCACTTCAGAATCTCTGCGGAAATAGTAGGTCATCCGGGGACTTTTAGTTTTTTTAATACTATGTATTCAGACATACGTTTGGCATACGTTTATTTTTTTTATTTATTTATTTATTTTTTTTGCATTATATATAGTTGGGAAGTATTTGATTTCGGATGCATCGACTTCCAAATTTTGGCTGCAGAACACATTTTGGTAACACTTTACAATAAGGTTTCATTAGTTAAGATTAGTTAACTAATTTAGTTATCATGAACAATACTTTTACAGCATTAATTAATCTTTGTTAATGTTATTTCAACATTTACTAATACAATATTAAAATTAAAAGTTGTATTTGTTAACATTAGTTAATGCACTGTGAACTAACATGAACTAAAGATAAATGTATTTTTATTAACAAACGTTAACAAAATTAATAAATACTGTAACAAATGTATTGCTCATTGTTAGTACATGTTAGTTAATACATTACAATAAGATCTCATTTGTTATCATTAAAGTGTTAACTTAAACTTTTGTATATATAACATCATAAATACATTCTTATGAAAATTGTTGCATTTATTAAATGCAAATGTATCTGTATCATGTAAGAATGGCTTTACTAACAGAAAAATACAATTCTACTTATATTTCATGAATAGGGCCAAGTGACCCTTTATATCACCATTAGCAACAACCCAAAATTTGTGAAATCCACTAAACACAAATGTACTAAACCATACCACAAGTGTGACAACCTCATGTATTCCTTAATGATGACTGCAATCATTTGTCTTGTAGATTCACCACAACCTCCTGAACTTAAACCCAATTATCTACACTATGTGATGGAGAACACAACAGTCAATCTGAGCTGCTCTGCTGAAGCCCCCTGCCCCAAACATCCTCCTACAATATCCTGGTCCAACATCCCTGAATCTGCCCACTTTACAACACAGTTACAGGAGAAACCCGATAAAACCCAGTCAGTGTTTTCACACATGACCTTCAAAGCTTCATACATGGATCACAGAAGGAACATCTCCTGCACTGCTACATATCCAAGAAATACATCTAATGACTCAACTGTTGAGACCACCGTGATGCTACGAGTCCTGTGTAAGAGATTTGGAGTAGTTTTGTGTCTCTCATAAATGAATGAATATCAATGTTAATATTTAATATTGATATGGGTATTATTAACTTTAAGTTTACTCTGCTTGTGTTTCCATCAAAGTTCCTCCTAAAGAAACTCACATCATCATTACTCCATCTGCTTCAGTCACTATTGACACTAATGTGACTTTGACCTGCAAAAGCAAAGCCAGTCCATCAAATGAAATGAACTACACCTGGTACAAACATGGACAGGACATGCCAATAGCTCGGGGAAATATGATTAGTTTCATCGTAACTCATAATAATACAGGCTCATACTTCTGCATTGCACAAAATAAACATGGAAACCAGTCATCAGCAGAGATTCACCTCACAGTTGAAGGTAAATAAAGCATTGGCTTCTAATGTATTATGGATTTATGGATACTGTATAAAACGCACACCTGAGTAACTCTGTTGTATTTTAGGAGAGAGAGGATTCATTTATCGTATGATATATGGTTGTACAGGAGCACTTTTGGCCTTTGTTCTGTTGTCCGCAGTATTCTTTTACTGTATGAGGTAAATTTATAATGATAGAAATATATATGTATATAAATTAATTAATTAAATTAATAACTTAATTATTTTATTTATTTTTCACAACAGAACAAAGACATCAAATCAGGCCCATGTCATAGGAAGAGATCAGGTGGGGTTTTTTTTTTGTCCTACTAAAAAACATGAAACAGTTCAATAAACAAGACATTAACACCAAGTAACTTGCATTTTAAACAACATTATCAGTTGTTTTGTCCACAAAAAAATTTTCTAAATGATTCATCACAGAATTAACCGTTGCATGTCTGTCTCAAACTACATTGGTGTTTAATTACTGAATTAATTTTCAACAAATCAGTTAAGTGGATGATTCAATGACATTTGAATAAGTAATTACTTGAGGGCCGCTAAAAAGTCTATATAGCATGAATGTGTGAAGTATGAATGTAATTCGGATGTACTACATTTGCGATGTTGTCATTGACCTACCAGTTTTGTTCGCATCACTGCCATTCAAAAATAGCAAAGTGTCCATCGTATGCACACTTCAGAACTCTCACTCGTTACAGGATCTCCTCAAAAAACACTTAATTTACAGCAGAATGAAAGTGATTTAAAAAAATTATTTTAATAAATCCCCCTTTTTTCCCTCAGGCTACAGATAAAAACAGTGACATGGTGGCTATCTATGCTAACAGTTCCAGTGTGAGCAACAAGAAAAGTGAGAAGCAAGAAAATGATGAACTCCACTATGGAGAGATTGACATCTCCAGACTCCAGACGGGCAACATGACAAGGGAACACTCAAACAATGGCCCACAGACAGTGTACGCTGAGATTCAAATGACAGGGAGAAACAACAAGAAAACTGTTGAGCAAATGGACAAGCAAATCTAATATCTTGTCTAAATAGTGAAAAAATAGATAAATAAATAAATAATAATGAAACTTCATTGTACTTAATAGAAAAAAGCTGAACTCAAAATTTGATTGTAGTAAGCTAAACTTAAAATGAGTTGCAGTAGATTTCTAATTTACAGCATGCTTTGCGTTAGCCTGTATAAGGAAAATAAATGTTGAAATTAAGTGTTATTTTGTTTGTTTTAGCACAAGATTAACATAGGAAAACTTAAGTTAGTGTTTAATGTTGTGTTATGTTGGGATTTACAGGGGTTCTGTTATGTTAGTTTACCATTGTGGTGAAGAGTAGAGCCTGTGGTTAGGTTGAGGATGGGCTGCAAAACATTTAAGACCATATATACTGTATGTTGTTTGATTATACACATGCATATAATGACAGTCTCTTTGATAGTTATAGTAGCATATATAACATTTAACCAAGATCTGAATGTGATGTTTATGTAAATGAACTGTATGTAATTAACATTATGATGAGTGGGCAAGGCTGAGAACTATGGGAGCGAAGGGAGGCAGGTGACATGATTGTTAATGAGAGACACCTGTGCACCACAATGGCCTTGCTCCGCTTCAACGGCTCCCGGCCCTGCCCCACTTGTCACAAAAATTAGTTAGTTTACTTAAATGTTTTGAGTATTCTGAACTTATTGAGTTTTATAGTGTATCATCATATTTTTAGTATAAAAATTTTGATTCAGTGACACCCACCTTGGTGGAAGAGTTAAATAAATTAAAAGTTATATTTATGTAATAATCATAAAAAAAGTTTTTTAAATATCAATTCTTATATTTATAAATTATATCTATATATAATTGGATATTTCCTTTACTGTCAGTGGGATCCTTGGCGCCCTTTTTTATTTCCTTTTTTTTCCCTATCACACATTTTATTAATCATAATAAATTAGGTATCATCTGAAAGCTTACACCCTCATCCTGTGAAAACCATTTTGAAATTAGACATTTCTTTACCATGGAAACAGTATTTAAATTCCTTTTAGCAGGCTTCTCCCCCCTAGTGGGTGGTCTCATGTTTCAGATAACAAAATTTACTGCTCTATTTTATACTCAAAACGTTTTCTAATCTTGACAAAACTCATATCGTTGGAAAAGTCTGAGACTCAAGGTTCCATATTTGGTGCTTTGTGATAGAAGTGATATTGTGACAGACATTTATTCATTTGTTACAAGTGAAAGCATTAAAAAAAATAAATGTGGGTGACACCCAGTGGTTATTTTTGGTACAGCGCCTAAACAAAATCTCCTGGGAACTTCAATTTGTATATACTCTTTAATTTTTTAAGTGCTATATAATCTGATGAGTATCTTCTTTAAATAGAGACCAACCTTAGGTCTGTATTCCAAAGCATTCATGAATTACAACAAATTAAGTTTGGATAGCGCATTTTCATGTCTATGCTCAAGAAGGGAGGTGACATTTAAGATCAATGATCAATGATCTTACCATACATCCAAGATTTTCAGTGCCAGTCTGTGAGTTTGATTCCAGGTGCAGGTGGATCTAGACCCTTCCACCAAACCCCCACCCCCATCCCCCCATCACTGGTCTCTCCTAGGTTAGTGAACACTGTGTTACTGGAGATGGTTGCCATGGCATGAGGGTTGGTCTTTAGGGACGTCCCCGGGACAACTCCAAAGAAACCATTCTCTGGATTAATAGCTCTGAGTTTACCTGGTGAAGAGAGTCAAAATACACCAATGTTTGTATTGAAAACATCAATTTATAACCATAAACAACAGTATTCCCAACAACAGATTCCTCACACCAAACATTAATACACTATACTGCAAACCTGTCCCTGAGCAACAGTTTTTTGTTTGCTGAACCATGCAATTATTTCTATTTTAATTAATTCTCTCTTTGCTTCCCAATAAAAGTGCTAAAATAAGAGATATCGTGTTTCTGGCTGCCTATAAACCCACACTTGAGTCAATAGTTGCATATGCTGTCTAGGACAACCCTGACTGTCAAATTTCATCCAGACGATGTCATCCAAACTCAACCTTTCAGCCCGGCAGTGCTGGTTTCACCATGGCCAGGTTAGTTCCTGTCAGGGTATAACATGAAAGATGTGCTTCACTATGCAGCCCACTAGGGGGACTCAAGGAGTACTGAATGGATAAATTACGCATAGAAGTGAATAAGTGTGTTCCTGAAGAAAACTCAGTGGCTGCGTCCGAAACCGCCTACTCAATGAGTAGGTACTTAATTTCAATAAGTACTTACTTAACGAGCGCTAAAAGAGTAGGTACTTAACAGCCAAATCTCGTTGAGTATGAATGAGATCCGAGAATAATCCGCCATGTTGACGTTATCATGTGATCACAAGCGCAACAACTTAAAAAGATATGAGTGACAGGTTTAATTCTTCTATCTGTAAATATCTTGATATTGATTAAACTGCTTATTTTGTGGTCTTGTTGAAGAAACAGCTGCCAGTAATTTTGTAATTGTAATAGGCTACAACTAATATATATTTGGGTTAATTTAAAGTTCTTATATTTTTAACTACTAATGTGAGTTTATTTTTTACGAAAACCCAAATTTGCGTGAATATGTTGTTAATTTCTTTATTTTATATGCAAAAATGTCCATCCACAAGCAAAAGTGGCATCTCATTTGTTTTCCTCTTTTTCTTGTTGAATTAGCTCTAGTTTAATCCCTAGGCTTATAAACAATAAACAAATAAATGACTTATGTATTATGATGTATTCAAAATATTTTATCTTGTCATCATGCTTTATGTGTGTGTATATAATCTCAAACTATGATGTATTCAAACCCGTATTTGTTTTTTGTCATTATTATTGTTCATTATTAAAGATACCATGGTCTTTTCCCTGATCTTGTACAGGTCCTTCTCAAAAAATTAGCATATTGTGATAAAGTTCATTATTTTCCATAATGTAATAATAGAAATTAAACTTTCATATATTTTAGATTCATTGCACACCAACTGAAATATTTCAGGTCTTTTATTGTTTTAATACTGATGATTTTGGCATACAGCTCATGAAAACCCAAAATTCCTATCTCAAAAAATTAGCATATTTCATCCGACCAATAAAAGAAAAGTGTTTTTAATACAAAAAAAGTCAACCTTCAAATAATTATGTTCAGTTATGCACTCAATACTTGGTCGGGAATCCTTTTGCAGAAATGACTGCTTCAATGCGGCGTGGCATGGAGGCAATCAGCCTGTGGCACTGCTGAGGTGTTATGGAGGCCCAGGATGCTTCGATAGCGGCCTTAAGCTCATCCAGAGTGTTGGGTCTTGCGTCTCTCAACTTTCTCTTCACAATATCCCACAGATTCTCTATGGGGTTCAGGTCAGGAGAGTTGGCAGGCCAATTGAGCACAGTAATACCATGGTCAGTAAACCATTTACCAGTGGTTTTGGCACTGTGAGCAGGTGCCAGGTCGTGCTGAAAAACGAAATCTTCATCTCCATAAAGCTTTTCAGCAGATGGAAGCATGAAGTGCTCCAAAATCTCCTGATAGCTAGCTGCATTGACCCTGCCCTTGATAAAACACAGTGGACCAACACCAGCAGCTGACATGGCACCCCAGACCATCACTGACTGTGGGAACTTGACACTGGACTTCAGGCATTTTGGCATTTCCTTCTCCCCAGTCTTCCTCCAGACTCTGGCACCTTGATTTCCGAATGACTTTGGACCACTGAGCAACAGTCCAGTGCTGCTTCTCTGTAGCCCAGGTCAGGCGCTTCTGCCGCTGTTTCTGGTTCAAAAGTGGCTTGACCTGGGGGCTGTTTCTGGTTCAAAAGTGGCTCTGTGCACAAAAGTGCACGGTGGCTCTGGATGTTTCTACTCCAGACTCAGTCCACTGCTTCCGCAGGTCCCCCCCGCAGGTCTGGAATCGGTCCTTCTCCACAATCTTCCTCAGGGTCCTGTCACCTCTTCTCGTTGTGCAGCGTTTTTTGCCACACTTTTTCCTTCCCACAGACTTCCCACTGAGGTGCCTTGATACAGCACTCTGGGAACAGCCTATTCGTTCAGAAATTTCTTTCTGTGTCTTACCCTCTCGCTTGAGGGTGTCAATGATGGCCTTCTGGACAGCAGTCAGGTCGGCAGTCTTACCCATGATTGCGGTTTTGAGTAATGAACCAGGCTGGGAGTTTTTAAAAGCCTCAGGAATCTTTTGCAGGTGTTTAGAGTTAATTAGTTGATTCAGATGATTAGGTTAATAGCTCGTTTAGAGAACCTTTTCATGATATGCTAATTTTTTGAGATAGGAATTTTGGGTTTTCATGAGCTGTATGCCAAAATCATCAGTATTAAAACAATAAAAGACCTGAAATATTTCAGTTGGTGTGCAATGAATCTAAAATATATGAAAGTTTAATTTGTATCATTACATTATGGAAAATAATGAACTATATCACAATATGCTAATTTTTTGAGAAGGACCTGTATGTAATTAAAAATCCTGCAATAAAAATAAAGATATGAGTGACAGGTGCACTAACACCTCACAGCACCAATAACTCCACAACCCTATAATGCAGTTTTCATCAGTGTTACCCATGTCTGCACAAAGAAAAAACATCAGCAGCTGCTCAAAGATCTCACCTTAGGAGAAGACTGATTTTATACTCAAAAAATTTAAGTATAACTACTTAAAATTAAGATTACACCAGAATGAATTGCTTTGCTAGCACACCCCAATACTTACACACAATAGTAATGATAAATGCTAACCAAAACTTAATTATATTTTCATTTTACTTCTTTAGTAAAACAAGCAAAATGTAATGTTTTGTCATGACACAGCTGTGCATAAACACACACACAAATACAGCTGATGTGAATACATCTCCGTTTACAGTCAATTCATGCATTAATTCATTGCTTAATAAAATACATAAATTGACTAATAATAATAGCATAATTAATAAAAAAAGCAATAATGACAATAAATAAATGCATATACAAGTCAACAACACACGAAACAAAGCTTTATTCAAATTTATTGATCTAACAATCAGGTATTTATGGTCCTGCTGCCATCTCACACAGCTGTGCCAATTCTGCAGCTTTATTTTGATCAAGCAGCTGATGAACACCTTCATCATCATGTCCCTCACTGCTGCTCTTCTCAATGGGGACATCGTTGATCCAGGGGATGAGGAAGATGATGATGTGGATGACCCCTGAACCCCACAACCTTGAAGCAAGAGTGGGAGAAGATGTGCGGGACAATCTGCTGCTGCAAACATTCATGTGCTCTCCATCAGCATGACTGAATAAACAGATTAAACATTTTACAATTCATTCATGTCAGCATTCAGTTTCTTGCATATTTCATTTCATATTTTTACAATTACTTGCTAATTTTTGTCGTAACTTCATTACATTTGTGGTGTTGTGGTCTAAACCACTGAGCTGGTCAGCAGAAGGTTTGCTGGTTCGATCTCTGCAGTGTCTCCACCAGTGTGTCCTTGATCGAGTCACTTGGAAGGAGGAGTGATGGAGGGTCTCGTCCATGACACTGGACCATTCCCAGGATCTGCTGTGTCTCTCCATCCTCAGTGCTCACACCAGTCTGAGGACATTCACATCCTACAATAATGCACAAATATAATACAAAAGCAGTCATTTTAACAGCACAATGTCATTTGATTTCTGTATTAGAAGTAACAAAATTATCTTTATACTTTATATTTTGTTTCGGGTTTTCCTCTTTTTTTCTAAAAAATGCCACCGTCACCTTGTCTTGTAGGTCCTGCTCCACCACAAAACCTCTACAGCAAATGCACAGACATCAAGAACCAGAAATGTGCTGTAATAACTCTGTTTAAATTACAATAATTAAAATAAACTACAACTTAAGATTTAAATAGACTTTATGTTCATTTCTGTAGTGTCCTCACTCAAAGCCTTTGATGGCATCATTCCTCCACCGGATAAACACACGTGTGCTCATCTGTCCCTGTAACATCAGACAAGATTCACGTTTCCTCTGAGATTTATGTGCTCAAATCTACATTCACATGTTGATGATTTGTTAACTCACTTCTTATCCAACACAAATGTTCCTTAATTTACCAACAGTACTAATGGACAAATAAAACAGATTAAACTTATGTGTAGTTACTGTAGATTTATTTATTTGCATTATTTTCATTCATGTAATGTAAGCAGTGTTGACAGTGAGTAATAGCACACGCACATCACTCATAATACATAATCCATCACTCACAAGTCATAAAACTTAAAGAAGATGTTCTTGTCAGAGGTTAAATACAAATTTAGTAAGCATCTTTAAGATGTATATGGTTTAGAATATGTAATTCCACTTCGGAGAATAAAGTTATGTGTGTTTACTAGAGATCCCGTTATCTATACATAATAAATCGTGTTTTTACTGCAAAATCACAACTATAGTGTCTAGCATCTTTACACATTCAGCAGTTTACTCTACAGTAGTTCAACAAATGAATCTCGCGAGAATTATTACGTCACCCAGGTAATTTTCGCCTACTCTTTTTGCTTCAGACATACTTATTCGCTCGCCTACTGCTTTTCCCCTACTAAATAGTAGAGAAGTAGGCGGTTTCGGACGCAGCCAGTGTTGTTCTGATTATTGTTCTGTTATGGCTCTTCAATAAATCACAAAAGATGATTAATGCCTCCTTGTAAGTGCATACTAGACATGGTGTTAAAAGTATAAAGACAAGAGAGGAGCAAGATGTCGAAATTTAATCCGCCAGAAAGTTTTAACTTTGATCGTCCAACAGGGTGGCCAACGTGGCGGCAGAGATTTGCACGCTACAGGACTGCTACAAAGCTGAGTAAAGAAGATAAAGAGGTACAGATTAGCACTTTAATATATGCTATGGGCATTGAAGCTGGGAACATCTTCAAATCATTCACCTTTACTGCAGAAGAAAGTGCTGCGGATTACGAGACGGTTCTCGGAAAACACGAGCGGGCATGGTTTCATCAGAGAGTGCAGGCCCAGAGAACGAAGAGATATAAGAGAAAGACTTGTAGTCGGAATTCGGGATAAAGAGCTTTCTAGAAGAATGCAGCTAATGACAGCACTTACCCTAGAAACGGCAGTGCAAATTACGCGGCAGGCCGAGGATGTCGCGCAGCAGATCAGCCAGCAGGAGGGTCAGTCAATGAGCAGCGTGCAAGAGGTACCCTCCAGACGTTCTTCAAAAGCAGCAGATAGGCCCTGGACGAAAGAGAAACACAAAAGAGGCGGTGAGAAAAGAAGAGAGGATACAGAGAATGAATGTGGCAGATGTGGTAAAACAGGACACAAAGACATCAGAAAATGCCCAGCAGCAGATACTGAATGCAGGAAATGCAAAAGAAAAGGACACTGGGCGAGAATGTGCAAATCAAAAACTGTGAGACAAGTGATGGTGAAAGAAGTGAGTGAAGAGAGCTTTTACCTGGGTGGGGTGAGCAATTAAAATGAGTCAGAAGAAGTTAAATGGACTGTGTTGCTTAAAAACCTTTCGCACTTAAGTTTTAAATAATCTGTCTGACCCCCCAGCGTGAGTTTTTTAAAGCGACCGTTATTTAGAACATCTCGCTTTATGGTTTCCATGGTGACGCGTCATTGCTTGTTACGTGACACACCGCAGCGCTGTATGACTGATGATCTGCTTTTATTTAATTTTTCCTTTTTTATTCAAACTATTCACAAATTTGTTAACTATAGCATCTAATATTGCGATTGCCAAATATGTGCAAGTGGATGTGTTTTCCTGTTTAAACACCTTTATAACGATCATGTTAGTTGAGCTTTATGCACGATGGGCGCCGCCATGTTAGTTTGCGCCGCACAGAGAATCGGATCTGTTGGATTTACAACCCGTGAATTTATCCACTTCTCCCGAAATACATGAAAGTAAGTGAGTCGGTGAGCTGGGGAAGAATAGAGTAAGCTTTAAAGTTACTTTCACAATGTGTATCTGATATGAATAAAACGTGTCGTCTAATAATGGAAAGGGTTGTTATTTCCGCTTCTATAGACATCATTGTGTATTTTACAAACTCTAAATATATTGTTTTGTTAGTACTCGTGTATTTAAAATGTCTGAATCCTAAAATAAACATCATGCGATTGAAAACACTGCATATACACAAATCCGCCGCGAACTCTATGGGCGCCGCCATCTTGCCTGCCGCCATTACTGCGTGCCTGCGAAGTGTGACGGTGTGACACTTGCCGGTGCCCTCTAATGACATTTCAATGAAAGCGCATCCTGCTCATCAAAGAAAATGTCTGGTGAAAGGGAACATTGGGTAGATGATGTCAGGCAGTGGCCAAAACTTACCGATAAAGGTAATTTATTGACAACATAATGTAAAAATGTAATTAAGAAGTGTATTAATTGATGACAACAAAAAAACCGAACGCTGTCATTACTAGCTGTGTTGCTAATATGTTCACAAGCTTCTCAAGTTTCAAATAATTATTTGGCCATCCTTAAAAATATTCTTGTTTGCCATAACCCGACCGACCCTGTCAATTTAGGACCGACCCAATTCATTATTTTTTCCCCTTTTAGTCCGACCGACTTGCCGATTGTAATTGCGTTAAGAACAGCTAATACAAATGCAATAAAATGTGAGACACACGCAATTGGCGCTTTTCACACGCTCTCACGCCACACATCCATTTTCTCACGCACAGAAAAATCGCGAAGTAAAGAGGACACAGAGACCGACAGACTAGACAGAGCAGGTTACTTATGATAGAAAAAAATCTCAGCTCTCAGATTCTGTTAATTTTATTACGAAATGCAAACAATAAATACCGTTTTGGTGCTTGTAAATGTGACATGCTAGAAATACAGATTAAAAAATATTACAACATCAAACAACGTATAATATTATGTTCTTGTAAACATGTTTTTCAAAATGGATTTATGTATTCACACTTACCTTCGTCTGAGGTAAATCTCTCAGAAATGACCGAACGCTGTCAGCTAGCAGCCCCTCACACAGAACCTGTTTTGGCTGATATGTGTACTGTATTACATCTTTATTATATTTTTACTTATATCATTAAATAAAGTTATTATAATAAAAAATGCATTATATTTAAATTGTTATTTTTAAATAATACTGCCAGCTGATAGGGCTCTCTGTATGTTTACAGCTTGAGAAAAATTAATGCCTACCTTGTGTAGCCTACCTAATATTTATCCAAATGAGTCAATATTAAACCAAAACACAATAATAATTAAATAATAATAATTGAATTAAAATAATAAAAAGTGTAGCTTCCCAGAAATTGTAGCCTACCATGTAAACATTGTAACATGTCACTAAACCTAATAAAATTCAGCTTAGTTACTAACATGTTTTGACAATCACAATACACTTATTGTGATGCAATAATAAAACATTTTTTTACATTTTTTACGACCTACCGACCAAACCAAAATATTTTTAAGGATGGCCTTAGCCACGACCAGTTGTAGCAATAAAATACATGTTCTTACAGGTATTCAAGATTATTTTATTAATCATCTGGCATGCGATAAAAAAAACTATATAGCTAACATCTGCTACAGCCGCCTACGGGACCAACACGCTACTTCTGCTACTTCCTTAGCAGCAAGGCACGCAGTAATGGCGGCGCTGCTTTACTTCCGTGTTTCGCCGGATTTGTGTATATGTGATATATGAAAAGCGCTGCGCGCGTCCGTCTCTGGTTTAGCGCCAGCCAAAGCGCGCACGCACATTTGAATTTGGCAGTTGATCGCGTGATGCACTGAACGTTCTAATCACACCGGTGTGATCGTACGCTCCTGGGGGCAGCCAAGACTGATCACACCAGTGTGATCGTACGTGTTAAAGGGTTAAGATAGGTGAAAGAAGGTGCCGTGCCATATGCAGTACATACTGCACGAAGGGTACCGTTACCGCTACTGCATAAAGTTAAAGCAAAACTGGAGAGAATGGAGGAACAAAGTGTTGAGGAAAGAGTCACACAGCCTACAGACTGGTGCGCACCCATGGTACCGGTCATGAAGCCTAATGGTGCCATCAAAATTTGCGTTGGATTAAATAAGCTGAATGACAGCATAAAAAGAGAGAGATACATGCTTTCCACAACAGACGAGTTCCAAGCTAAATTAGCTGGAAGCGTCTTTACATCATTAGACACAGCATCAGGATTTTGGCAGATTCCGTTATGTAATGAGAGTAGTTTGCTGACGACATTCATCACTCCGGTTGGGCGCTATTGTTTTAAGAGACTACCGTTCGGGATCAGCATAGCTCCAGAGATCTTCCAAAGAAAAATGAAGGAGCACTTCTAGCGGACATTGAAGGAGTTGCTGTATAAATGGACAACGTGATTGTCTATGGGAAGGACAGAGCAGAGCATGACAACCACTTGAAAGAGTACTAGAAAGGATGAAAAGTGTGGGTCTCAAATTGAATAAAGACAAGTGCCTATTCAGGAAAGCAGAGTTGAGTTTCCTGGGACATGT
>RJVU01059636.1:3215720-3229120 GCA_003731715.1 Anabarilius grahami | reverse complement strand
AAAAAAACTATATAGCTAACATCTGCTACAGCCGCCTACGGGACCAACACGCTACTTCTGCTACTTCCTTAGCAGCAAGGCACGCAGTAATGGCGGCGCTGCTTTACTTCCGTGTTTCGCCGGATTTGTGTATATGTAATATATGAAAAGCGCTGCGCGCGTCCGTCTCTGGTTTAGCGCCAGCCAAAGCGCGCACGCACATTTGAATTTGGCAGTTGATCGCGTGATGCACTGAACGTTCTAATCACACCGGTGTGATCGTACGCTCCTGGGGCCAGCCAAGACTGATCACACCAGTGTGATCGTACGTGTTAAAGGGTTAAGACAGGTGAAAGAAGGTGCCGTGCCATATGCAGTACATACTGCACGAAGGGTACCGTTACCGCTACTGCAAAAAGTTAAAGCAGAACTGGAGAGAATGGAGGAACAAAGTGTTGAGGAAAGAGTCACACAGCCTACAGACTGGTGCGGCACCCATGGTACCGGTCATGAAGCATAATGGTGCCATCAAAATTTGCGTTGGATTAAATAAGCTGAATGACAGCATAAAAAGAGAGAGATACATGCTTTCCACAACAGACGAGATCCTAGCTAAATTAGCTGTAAGAGTCTTTACATCATTAGACACAGCATCAGGATTTTGGCAGATTCCGTTATGTAATGAGAGTAGTTTGCTGACGACATTCATCACTCCGGTTGGGCGCTATTGTTTTAAGAGACTACCGTTCGGGATCAGCATAGCTCCAGAGATCTTCCAAAGAAAAATGAAGGAGCACTTCTAGCGGACATTGAAGGAGTTGCTGTATAAATGGACAACGTGATTGTCTACGGGAAGGACAGAGCAGAGCATGACAACCACTTGAAAGAGTACTAGAAAGGATGAAAAGTGTGGGTCTCAAATTAAATAAAGACAAGTGCCTATTCAGGAAAGCAGAGTTGAGTTTCCTGGGACATGTGTGTGAAAGGTTCCAGAAATATTTGGTGGGCATGGACACATTTAAATTGATCACTGATCACAAGCCACTAATACCGCTGATCAATAGTAAAGACTTGGACACTGTGCCAGTGAGATATCAGAGACTTTTGCTGAGACTCACGCGGTTTAATGCAAAAGCGGAGTCTGCGGCTGGCAAAAGCTTGGTTGTTGCGGACGCACTGTCACGTAGCCCATTGAACACTACGGAGGACTTCATGACAACAGATGTGAGTTGTTACGTGAATGCAATCATCGGATGTCTGCCAGTGTCACAGCGTAAGTTGATAGAAATAAAAACGGAGACACAAAAGGATGAGCAGCTACGAACTGTAGAGAGATTTGTAACAGAAGGATGGCCAGAATATGCTAAAAGCGTTCCTAACAGTGTACAGAGTTTTACAAATGGAAAGACTCTTTGTCAGTGAGTGATGGACTGATTGTGCTGGAGAATCGCATAGTAATTCCAAAAGTGATGAGACATGAGATTCTAAGCAGAATTCATGACGGACACCAAGGTTTGTCAAAATGCAGGGCATGGGCTCAAGAGACTGTGTGGTGGCCCGGAGTTTGACGATATTAGACAAAAGATAGAAACATGCAAGTTTTGCATAGAAAACAAACGTGCACAGCGCAAAGAACCTCTACAGTCAACACCACTGCCCGAAAGACCGTGGCAGCGAATAGCGACAGACTTGTGTATGCATAAAGGAAAACAATATCTGGTAGTATCTGACTACTATTCGCGCTACTTGGAAATTCTTCTGCTACATGTCACTACATCAGAGCATGTCATTCAAAGACTTAAAGCGTTGTTTGCGAGATTCGGCATACCAGAACAAATTGTTAGCGACAATGGACCGCAGTTCTCCAGTAAAGCCTGGAGAAGCTTTTTTGGTATGTACGATATTCAGAACATTACATCAAGTCCATACAATCCACAGGGAAACGGACATGCTGAACGGGCAGTTCAGACAGCGAAGTGCATTCTGAAACAGGATGACCCGTAAGTAGCACTCATGTGTTTTCGAGCCACCCCTACCTCCTTTACAGGGGTCAGCCCGGCAGATTTGCTTATGGGAAGGAAAATACGTACTACCCTACCCACCTTACCGAAAAACCTGAGACCAAAGTGGCCAAGAAAGTCATGTGTAAAAGAGAGAGACAAAGCAGCAAAAGAAAAACAAGCATACTACTTTAACAGACAACATGGCGTGAAGGACTTACCTGTTCTGAGACCTGGGGATTCAGTCTTGTTAAAGTTAGATGATGAAGCAAAGTGGAAGGGACTTGCTACCGTGTTGGCAGAGAGCGCTACTCCAAGGTCATACGAGGTCTTCAGTGAAAAGGAGGGAGAGAAAAAAGAAATCGCAAGCATCTTCAGCTGCTGCCAGATGGAGTTTCTAGAATTAAGACAGAGGAGAATTCAGATCAGTCACCATTAAAGTTTGACCTCATCTGGACTCTGATTTACCTGCAGGGACAATTGTTAGGAAACCTAACATCACTAGATCAGGCAGAGTAAGCAAGCCTGCTGAGAGACTGAACTTATAAAAGAGAGAAAAAGTGACAACATACTGCCAGTAACAAATATCTTTATTGAGTTATGTGACCAGGCTTGGTTATACTGAATAATAATGAATATCCTGAAATGTGATGTGAAGAATTCAGAAACGGTGATGTGTGACAGCAAAGGAAAGAGTAATGTTATGTTTGGTTTGGGAAAAAAACATGTTCTGGTGAGTTCTAGATGGTTAAATACATAGTCTTTGTTATGGGGTGAGGTAATAGAAAATTATGTTAAAATCATAATGTAAAAATGTAAATGTAACTTAAGTATTTGACTTAAAGGGGGAGGTGTCAGGGTATAACATGAAAGATGTGCTTCACTATCCAGCCCACTAGGGGGACTCGAGTACTGTATGGATATATTACGCATAGAAGTGAATAGTGTATTCCTGATGAAAACACAGTGTTGTTCTATGGCTCTTCAATAAATCACAAAAGATGATTAATGCCTCTTTGTAAGTGCATACTAGACAGTTCCCTTTCGAAAGGGAACTCATACTGCGTCAGAGCACTAGGGGAACTGCCTCCGCATTAACCAGTGTCTGAAACACTTTTCCAATCTTGGCAATATCATATTGACTGGCGACAGCACATGACATCATAACAATGCGACCCGAAAGTATACAGGGGCTGGTCATATAATTAGAATATCATCAAAAAACATGTTCTGGTGAGTTCTAGATGGTTAAATACATTACTTAAAACACTTATTTATATTTCAAATTTGCACACATGACTGTACATACAATTGTCTATATTATATATTGTTTTTTGCTTTTTTTTGCACTTTGTCTATCTTGTAAATTTGTATACTATTATTTTATTATTTTTATTATGTGTCTTGTCTTGTCGCTGTTACTCTGTTATACTGTGGAGCTTCTGTCACTAAAACAAATTCCTAGTATGTGTAAACAACATACCTGGCAATAAAGCTCTTTCTGATTCTGATTCTGAAAAGTTGATTTATTTCACTAATTCCATTCAAAAAGTGAAACTTGTATATTATATTCATTCATTACACACAGACTGATATATTTCAAATGTTTATTTCTTTTAATTTTGATGATTATAACTGACAACTAAGGAAAATCCCAAATTCAGTATCTCAGAAAATTAGAATATTACTTAAGACCAATTCAAAGAAAGGATTTTTAGAAATCTTGGCCAACTGAAAAGTATGAACATGAAAAGTCTGAGCATGTACAGCACTCAATACTAAGTTGGGGCTCCTTTTGCCTGAATTACTGCAGCAATGCGGCGTGGCATGGAGTCAATCAGTCTTTGGCACTGCTCAGGTGTTATGAGAGCACAGGTTGCTCTGATAGTGGCCTTCAGCTCTTCTGCATTGTTGGGTCTGGCATATCTCATCTTCCTCTTCACAATAGCCCATAGATTTTCTATGGGGTTAAGGTCAGGCGAGTTTGCTGGCCAATTAAGAACAGGGATACCATGGTCCTTAAACCAGGTACTGGTAGCTTTGGCACTGTGTGAAGGTGCCAAGTCCTGTTGGAAAATTAAATCTGCATCTCCATAAAGTTGGTCAGCAGCAGGAAGCATGAAGTGCTCTAAAACTTCCTGGTATACGGCTGCGTTGACCTTGGACCTCCGAAAACACAGTGGACCAACACCAGCAGATGACATGGCACCCCAAACCATCACTGACTGTGGAAACTTTACACTGGACCTCAAGCAACGTGGATTGTGTGCCTCTCCTCTCTTCCTCCAGACTCTGGGACCCTAATTTTCCAAAGGAAATGCTAAATTTACTTTCATCAGAGAACATAATTTTGGACCACTCAGCAGCAGTCCAGTCCTTTTTGTCTTTAGCCCAGGCGAGACGCTTCTGACGTTGTTCAAGAGTGGCTTGACACAAGGAATGCGACAGCTGAAACCCATGTCTTGCATACGTCTGTGCGTAGTGGTTCTTGAAGCACTGACTCCAGCTGCAGTCCACTCTTTGTGAATCTCCCCCACATTTTTGAATGGGTTTTGTTTCACAATCCTATCCAGGGTGCGGTTATCCCTATCGCTTGTACACTTTTTTCTACCACATGTTTTCCTTCCCTTAAACTCTCTATTAATGTGCTTGGACACAGAGCTCTGTGAATAGCCAGCCTCTTTTGCAATGACCTTTTGTGTCTTGCCCTCCTTGTGCAAGGTGTCAATGGTCGTCTTTTGGACAACTGTCAAGTCAGCAGTCTTCCCCATGATTGTGTAGCCTACAGAACTAGACTGAGAGACCATTTAAAGGCCTTTGCAGGTGTTTTGAGTTAATTAGCTGATTAGAGTGTGGCACCAGGTGTCTTCAATATTGAACCTTTTCACAATATTCTAATTTTCTGAGATACTGAATTTGGGATTTTCCTTAGTTGTCAGTTATAATCATCAAAATTAAAAGAAATAAACATTTGAAATATATCAGTCTGTGTGTAATGAATGAATATTATAAACAAGTTTCACTTTTTGAATGGAATTAGTGAAATAAATCAACTTTTTGATGATATTCTAATTATATGACCAGCACCTGTATAAGGGGATAAATTTGCCTGCGCAAATGTGAGCAGTTTGACTGCCTGTGAGCGTTTTCCTTTGAGAACACTTTGTTCTCATCAGGTGCTCTTCTTGAGGGAAGAGAGTTCAGCATCTGGACCTGGTGGCACTGGTCCCACTCTCAGATGGAGCACTTCGAACAGTTTGAGAGGGTTGTGACCGCTTGCGCAATTCGGCGGCTCATGAGAGCAAGCTGCTGGGAGAGTATACGTTGTCATCTGCATCCTCAAGTTCAGCGGCAAGTGCTCTTCCAGCCAAGCAGAGGAGGATAGAAAGGGTGAGTAAATGACTGAATCCTCTCAGCCACCCTGTCCCGCGTATGCTGAGCTGTTGGAGATTATGGAATGTGTTAGGAGAGAGAATGTGTGCGGTAAAAAAGAATATTGATTGGTTTCTCTCTGGTTATAATCCCACAGCTCCAATGAGCCTTCCATTCCTTCCTAAGCCTGCATACTGAGGTTGTGGGGGCATGGAAGAACCCATATTCTGCAAAAAAAAAAAAAGTAAAAATGTCCTTCAGGCTTGAAAGTGTGGTAGACTTCACGTTTTCCATGGTGTTTGGTTGACTGCTTCAGGTCTTGGTTACTATTTAAATACTAAAGTATTTTCTTTATAGACCACTGTTTTGTAGAAGGGTTTGTGGAAGGAATATGGGTATGCAATGATGCCATCAACTGATAATAGTAATAACAAAAATAATAATAATAAACTTTATTTATTTAGCACTTTTCTTGCATAAGATGTAGTTCAAAGTGCTTTACATAGAAGAGAGCGTTTGCTACCATCTCGTGTTTTGGGGCGGACATGGACCCTGAAAGCTCAGACTATCTAAATCCCTTAAAGCAGGGGTCCCCAAACTTGTTCCTGGAGGGCCGGTGTCCTGCAGAGTTTAGCTCCAACTTGCATCAGCACGCCTTCCTGGAAGTTTCTAGTATGCTTAGTAGGACCTTAATTAGCTGCTTCAGGTGTGTATGATTAGGGTTGGAGCTAAACTCTGCAGAGACACCGGCCCTTCAGGAGCAGGAATGGTGACCCCTGCCTTAAAGTGACATCTCGCTTAAATGTCAGTGCATACGCGGCAGCGGGGCAGGCTGGTGCTGCTCTGCGCACAATGGCTGTGTGGCAAGCGCACCAGGCTGACCTGCTGAGTGTCTTAGACCAGCGGCATTCAAGACGTGCATGCCACTGATGTCTGAGTCCTCAACCAGACAGGTCGGGCCTGGCCTGTCCTGACCCGAGGGCCGTGGACAGGGCCAGAATGCTAGCGTCGCCTCTCATGTGGCCCTCTGCGGAGGAATAGGACATAAAGAAGGCGAGACTCTAGGAAGAAGAAGGATCTCAGTAAGGTGATCCTTAAAAAACTTGGTCAGCGTCATTGATGGATCTCCTGACTCTGAGGGTGATCAGAACTTACCCTCTCCGTTCTTCTTTAACCCTAGGCGTTTCTTGCATCAAGTTTGTGACTGGGCTGATGATGAAAAAGTTATGATTATGATGGTCTGCCTTTGGCAGTACTAGTACTTTTAATAAATACTAATACTATTTCTTTTAGACCCCTGCTCCCTGTGTAGGATGTGCATGGGAATTTATCTAAATTTAAAATGTTATTTTATTTATTGTGAGTTACTAGGGCCCTGAAGTCCCTGTAGATTGGCTAGAATGATCTTTTAGAGAGAGAAGTACCATTGGGTCTTCTTAGGAAATGTGTGCCCCCCCAGTGGGCATGGTTTTCAGATTATGACGCGTGTCGCTCTGTCTTTATTGTGTGATGTCATTTAACTGCTCCCGATCGAGACAGAGCGTCCCCGATCTCAAATTGTAAATATCAAACACAACAGCCCATGAAAGCGAGCAAGCTTCATCCCTACTGGATGGTGCATGCTTCTTTCGCTGAAACTTGGCAGCCACAAACATGCCAAAAAAATTGAGTTTTGAGAAAGAAGATCACTCATAGGCTTTTTTTTCCCCTATTTTGTTTTTCAATGTAAAGCAGAATGCGTGGCAGGAGAGCCAGCTGAAAACATCGATAGTCCTTCATTTGTATTTCTTGCCACTGTTAAGCCAGCTTGGGCATTTCCGGTGAACTGTTAGCTGTTTATTCTGTACTACTCACTGTACATCGACACAAAACCATCAATGGTTGACTTTTTAATGTTGTATTTATATTTTCATGCAGTTATCACATTTACCTAATTTGCCAATAAATCAGTTTTATTGATTGCAATAAAGACAAAGCTATTCGGACCGTTTAAAAATTGCACACGCAATTTTTCCCCAGCACTTCAAATGTATTTTTTAATGTGATGACCACAAACATTATTTGTTCATCCTTCTGAGATTATCCCCATTGTAAAACCGAACGTTTAAAAATGTAGGGAATTCAACATTTGATAGAAAACACTTATTTAAAGATAATAAAGACAATAATTACCACTTTAACCAGCAGCTGGCGGCAAAGTAACATATTTGCGCATAAATCAGCCATTTCCTCTAATTGTTTTTCACTTCGACTAAATATGAAACTTTATAAAATATCTAGGTTTAAAAATACATTGTCAATGTTGTGTATGAAATACTCAAAAAAAAACTTAAGAAAAACAATAACTTTTCTTATGAATTAATTACACAGAAAGCGAGCACCGCGCTTTCCCTTTATCACAGCAGCTGTCAGTCAGCAAGATCAATGATTTCAGCACACTTTTAAAAACACACATTTTATTCAATTCATGTAACTAAAGTGCACAATAAATATTTAATTTTTGAACCTTTTTTTTCACATAAAAGTGTGAAAACTGATGAGCGAATTGAATTTAGCCGAGGAGGAACAATGAGGTACGTCTATTTATTTATTTTGTTATGCTGTCTTACGTTTGAATAACTAAATTAATGCTATGCCTGACCATTTAAGTTATTATATTCTCATTACAAACTAAATTTTACACTACTGATGCTCAACACACCAGCAAAGGACATCTCACCGGAAGTTTTCGAGCTGGCTTATTGCGGAAGTTCTTAAGAAGTGTAGTCCATTAAGCTTATTGGCTATTTAACATGTTATCAACAAATGTGATGGTAAACAGGCGTTCCAACTAATGTAAATCAGTATTTACATAGTATAATAGTAGTGAATTAATCTCACACACATGTCCCACCAAATCACATCTACTGTCCTGCAACAGAACGATAACCAGGTGGTCACCCTACTTGTTAGCAACCGCATTTTACAAGGCAAGTTAAAGCTTTATAAAAACAAAAAATCACAAGAGGGTATTATTGATGTGTTTTATATCGTAGAGGAAAACATGAAAATATCTTGAGTTTGTGTTAACCACAGACTTTATTTTAGGCATTTAACCAAAAACTCACTGACTTCAGGAAGTTGGAACAGGAAGTGCTAAAATGTGAACTCCTTTGGCCTACAAAAATATACCATCCCTGCACCGCTCCTTGATGCAGACATAACGACATATAACAACAGCACACTGCAAAAAATGCTGTTCTTACTTAGAGTTTTTGTCTTGTTTCTAGTCAAAATATCTTAAAGTTCTTAAATCAAGAAGCATTTTCTTGACAAGTAAAAATTATTTTCTTGTTTTCAGGAAAAATAAGTCAAAATTAAGTGAGTTTTTCCTTAAAACAAGCAAAATAATCTGCCAATGGGGTAAGCAAAATAATCTTATTTCAAACTGAAAACAAGATTATATAGCTTATTTTTGGTTTGATATAAGATTATTTTGCTTACCCCACTGGCAGATTATTTTGCTTGTTTTAAGGAAAAACTCACTTAATTTTGACTTATTTTTCCTGAAAACAAGAAAATAATTTTTACTTGTCAAGAAAATGCTTCTTGATTTAAGAACTTTAGGATATTTTGACTAGAAACAAGACAAAAACTCTAAGTAAGAACAGCATTTTTTGCAGTGCAGGGATCACTCATAAACACTTACTTTTGCTGAAATACATGATTTATTTTTTGTTTTTTTACAGTACATTGTTGCCACTGCTGCCTCACGACTTTTATAAATGAATTAGTTTCACTACTGAACTGCTACATTAAATTACTCACCAAGAACGCGGCAATGCTGCTGTTTCGTATGTAATTAAACTCAGCTTTAGTGTTAGTAGAGAGATGATGCACAGACACATATAATTCAGAAACCTCTATCTCAAATTAACTAATATAAATGTTATTATTTAATCAAATAAATGTGTCTGATTTAAAACAGGCAGAATGCTAGATCTAACGAGTCATTTTAACCCAAATTTTGACAGTATTGTCAAGTAATCATGATATAAGAGGGATAATCCAAGGCTATGTATGCCACACATGATTTTAATGTACTTCATGTTGGGGGTGGTGATTGCTTCCAAGTCATGCACTAAATTTGTGTAATGCACACCTGTGGATTATCCCTTAAAGGATTAGTCCACTTTTAAACACACTTTTCCTGATAAATTTACTCACCCCATGTCATCCAAGATGTTCATATCTTTCTTTCGTCAGTCGAAAAGAAATTAAGGTTTTTGATTAAAATATTCCAGGATTATTCTCCTTATAGTGGATTTCAATGGCTACCAACAGATTGAAGGTCCAAATTGCAGTTTCAGTGCAGCTTCAAGAGCTTTAAACGATACCAGATGAGTAATAAGGGTCTTATCTAGCGAAACGATCTGTCATTTTCGAAAAAAATACAACAGTTTATGCTTTATAAACAAAATATCACCTTGAACGTAATTTCCGCTTCCGCATTCTTCATAACGCTTACGCTGAATGTCCTACGCCTTCCCTATACTACTTACGGAAAAAAACGAAACTGGCGCCGCGTTCGTTCCGTAAGTCGTTTAAAGCCCTTGAAGCTGCACTGAAACTGCAATTTGGACCNTGATGATGATGATGATGGTGATGGTGATTTCTCAAACCTGCAATAAAACTCGTTCAGATCGTCTGCCAGGTGTTGATTTGCCACAGAGCTGGGGGATGGTGTCTTGTAATTGGTGATGTCTTTTAGACCTTTCCACACTGAAGCTGTGTCATTAGAAGAGAACTAATGATGAAGAGAACTAAAGAGAACTAACTAACTATTTAACATGTTATCAACAAATGTGATGGTAAACAGGCTTTCCAACTAATGTAAATCAGTATTTACATAGTATAATAGTAGTGAATTAATCTCACACACATGTCCCACCAAATCACATCTACTGTCCTGCAACAGAACGATAACCAGGTTGTCACCCATAGTTGCCAGGGTCGCGGTTTTCCCGCACAATTGGGCTATTTTGAAAATGCAGTTGCGTGAAAAATTACAGAGCCGCGGGTTGCGTTTTTTTGGGCTACTTTTATAATGTACCGCGGCCGCAATAAAGTTTATCTGTAGAAAAAGGAAATGAAAATTTATCATTTTACTAATGTGTAGTATGCTTGAAATGGATACCTGGCAATCCAAGGACGGAGGAGAGACGGTAAGGGGGAACGTTTGATGTCACCACAAACTATTACGTGAGTTTCACCAACAGCAGAAATGAACGCGACAACAGCCAGTCAAAGCCGCTTATAATTCTGCATGTTTTGCGTGTCTCTGTGTGAATGAACAGCGTAGTTGTACTACACAAACTCAAACATACATGAGACGCTTAGCTACAGTGTTTTCAACACCTGCCTTCTCAATAAATGAGGACATGAACACATGAACTTTATCTCCAGAACTGCTCTGAGACACTTCAGAGATTTTTTCACCGTTTCATTTGGAAAAAAAACTGAAATTCATTTTAACAGAAATATATTACTATAAAATAGTAAAATGTACTGCTCAAAGTAATAATAATATTACCATTGTTTGTAAGGAATACAACCAAGATATTTTTCATCCATGTTTTGATATTAACTGTTGTGCAGATCTTATTTGACAAAAAATAAAAATGCAATGTTTTGTTGTAAATTATATGAAAATTATGTTATATTTTCATTTAAGATTGATCAATTGATAATTGTTAGTTTAATTAATTAATTTCATTAAACACAGGGAAAATAAATTAGATTTAATGGGGCCCAAATTAAAAAGGTGGCTTAATGCAGTTTAATTGTAAACAAACAGGCTATGTTTACGTTCATTCTCTAGGTCTAACAAACACGTGGAGAGCATATCCTTCCCCATTAATGGTAAATTAATAACGGGATAAATATCTATATCATATGATATGGAAAAATAATATTGTCATAATATTTCTGGTCATATTGCCCAGCCCTAATTTTGAACTTTATCATGAATGCTGAAAATTAAAATCAAAGAAACAGTAGACCTACAAGAAAAATTTAAAAGTTTAATTTTTGAAGAGTAATAAAATACAGATAAAATAATGTGCATATGTTACATATAAAGTCGAGCTAAAATTATCAAAATAATATTGAAAACAGAATAAATTAAAATAGTTTACCAAGGCGCATTATGAGAATAACGCAGCTGTCAGCTATGATTAGATGGGGCAGGGGGAAATTGGGCTAGTTTTCATTCCTTTTGGGCGGGTTTTGAATGAGCTTTGGGCTGGAAATTTTTCTGGGACCTGGCAACCCTGTGGTCACCCTACTTGTTAGCAACCGCTTTTTACAAGGCAAGTTAAAGCTTTATAAAAACTAAACAAAAAATCACGAGAGGGTATTATTGATGTGTTTTATATCGTAGAGGAAAACATGAAAATATCTTGAGCTTGTGTTAACCACAGACTTTATTTTAGGCATTTAACCAAAAACTCACTGACTTCAGGAAGTTGGAACAGGAAGTGCTAAAATGTGAACTCATTTTTTGTGTTTTGGCCTACAAAAATATACCATCCCTGCACCGCTCCTTGATGCAGACATAACGACATATAACAACAGCAGGGATCACTCATAAACACTTACTTTTGCTGAAATACATCATTTATTTATTTTTTGGTTTTTTTTACAATACATTGTTGTCACTGCTGCCTCACGACTTTTATAAATGAATTAGTTTCACTACTGAACTGCTACATTATATTACTCGGCAAGAACGCGGCAATGCTGCTGTTTTGTTTGTAATTAAACTCAGCTTTAGTGTTAGTAGAGAGATGCTGCACAGACACATATAATTCAGAAACCTCTATCTCAAATTAACTAATATAAATGTTATTATTTAATCAAATAAATGTGTCTGATTTAAAACAGGCAGAATGCTAGTCCTAACGAGTCATTTTAACCCAAATTTTGACAGTATTGTCAAGTAATCATGATATAAGAGGGATAATCCAAGGCTATGTATGCCTCACATGATTTTAATGTACTTCATGTTGGGGGTGGTTTTTGCTTCCAAGTCATGCACTAAATTTGTGTAATGCACACCTGTGGTTTATCCCTTAAAGGATTAGTCCACTTTTAAATACACTTTTCCTGATAAATTTACTCACCCCCATGTCATCCAAGATGTTCATATCTTTCTTTCGTCAGTCGAAAAGAAATGAAGGTTTTTGATGAAAATATTCCAGGATTATTCTCCTTATAGAGGACTTCAATGGCTACCAACAGATTGAAGGTCCAAATTGCAGTTTCAGTGCAGCTTCAAGAGCTTTAAACGATACCAGATGAGTAATAAGGGTCTTATCTAGCGAAACGATCGGTCATTTTCGAAAAAAATACAACAGTTTATGCTTTATAAACAAAATATCGCCTTGAACGTACTTTCCGCTTCCGCATTCTTCATAACGCTTACGCTGAATGTCCTACGCCTTCCCTATACTACTTACGGAAAAAAACGAAACTGGCGTCTCGTTCGTTCCGTAAGTCGTTTAAAGCCCTTGAAGCTGCACTGAAACTGCAATTTGGATCTTCAATCTGTTGGTAGCCATTGAAATCCACTATATGGAGAAAAATCCTGGAATGTTTTCCTCAAAAACCTTCATTTCTTTTCGACTGACGAAAGAAAGACATGAACATCTTGGATGACATGGAGGTGAGTAAATTTATCAGGAAAAGTGTATTTAAAAGTGGACTAATCCTTTAAAGGGTAGGTAACACACACAGTTTCAAATCGCTCTTCTAGTGGGGCAGTCGTGGCCTAATGGATAGAGAGTCGGACTTGTAACCCAAAGGTCATGGGTTCGAATCTCTGGTCCGGCAGGGATTGTCGGTGAGGAGAGTGAATGTCCAGCGCTCTCCCCACCCTCAATACCATGACTGAGGTGAGACCCTTGAGCAAGGCACCGTACCCCCAACTGCTCCCCGGGCGCCGCAGCAATGGCTGCCCACTGCTCCGGGTGTGTGTTCACGGTGTGTGTGTTCACTGCTGTGTGTGTG
>RJVU01059636.1:3203488-3215000 GCA_003731715.1 Anabarilius grahami | reverse complement strand
TCCTGTAGTGCTGCTGGGACATTGTCAAGAGAACATCACGTCACTCAGTGTTTAATAGATCTCTCACAGAGGAAGACATCTTCATGAGCTTCTGCTTTTCTTTGACTGCACTGCTCTGAGGTAAAGGCTTGTCTCTTGTGAATATTTAAAATGTATAAATCAACATATTGTAAACATTAAGTTCATGACAACACTTATTTAATAAAGATATTAATCAGTGATGGGAGAGTCTGAACTCTGAAGTGAATGTTAACTCTCTTGAAATCTCTTTAGTTAAACACAGTAATAAAACAAGCTGAAGGTACTATTATTTTTATATATTTATTTTTGGCACACAAGTAAATTTCTTTCCTGTGTTTATGTCAGAGCTCCAGTGATGTCTGTGTTCCAGATCACGTCCTTCATCATCATCATCAGCTCTGTGTTTCTACACACTCACTCAGGTTGGTCCATATTACACTGTTTATATTTTTATTTATTTTTAAATAATCTCATTTACCAGCAGAACCAATTGATATGACGACACAAGAGGAAAATTAGTGTGCAGGCATGTGATTGGCAAAGGATAAGAAAATGTATTGAGTAAAGACTATCTTTGTCTGTTCCTCAGATACAACTATCATGAGGCTTCAGAAGACTTTAAATACAGGGCACAAGTTATATTTAAGTCATCATTACTCTTATGGTGTTCTTTTGTCCTTTTTGAATTTTGACTTCCCTATATATGTCAGTGTACACTTTAGTTGTATGCAAGAGCAGTATGGGAAAAAATCATTATCATTTATTTTAAGAAAAATAGCCATGCAGGTTTGGATGAGGGTGAGATTTTTCTGAATTTTGATATTTGGGTGAACTGTGCCTTTACCTCTCTAAGGTTTAAGTCATAATGCACTAATGTGTTTTTATGTTTCAGCTGATAATTCTGTTGTGATGCCTCAGACAGTAACAGCTCTGACAGGTTCTTGTGTGGAGATTCCTTGCACATTCAACATCTCCAATTTTGAGGACAAACATAACACTATTATTGGGATCTGGCTGAAAAATAAATCACAGGTTACTGAAAGAGACAGTTTAATTGTTTTTAATAGCAGTAAAAACATCATTAGAGGATTCAGTGACATACAGATGACTGGAGATCTCAGTGAGAGGAACTGCACAACTGTCTTCTATAACATCATGAAGAATCATTCAGATCTCTACTACTTCAGACTGGAAATGGAGCCAAATTTGTTCAAAGCAACATCTAACCCCAATCAACCTGATTCAAGAAACACTGTGAACATCACTGTCATAGGTAAATGTCATCTTCACTGTCTTTAACATACAGGTTCTTATGCTTCAGTTGTAAGTCACTTAATATATTTAATAAATACATTTAAATGTAAATATTATTCACATCATTAACTAATATCACTAAGAACAGTTTCTTAATGATGAACTACAATAATTTTTTTTCTGTAGATTCACCACAACCTCCTGAACTTAAACCCAATGATCTACGCTATGTGAAGGAGAACACAACAGTCAATCTGAGCTGCTCTGCTGAAGCCCCCTGCCCCAAACAACCTCCTACAATATCCTGGTCCAACATCCCTGAATCTGCCCACTTTACAACACAGTTACAGGAGAAACCTGATAAAACCCAGTCAGTGTTTTCACGCTTGACCTTCAAAGCTTCATACATGGATCACAGAAGGAACATCTCCTGCACTGTTACATATCCAAGAAAAACATCTAAAGACTCAACTGTGGAGACCACCGTGATGCTGCGAGTCCTGTGTAAGAGATTTGACTGCTTACTTCTTTTAACATAGCCCTGTTTTGCTTAAATGCACAAAGTGCTGCTTACACAGAATTTGGTGTTTATCTACACAGAAATGTCTAATGCACAGGTGTTTTACTGCTTTCCCTATTTATGTGCTTGTATTTCTGTCAAAGTTCCTCCAAAAGAAACTCACATCACCATCGATCCATCTGCTTCAGTCTCTGTTGGCTCTAATGTGACTTTGACCTGCAAAAGCAAAGCCAGTCCATCAATTAACATGAGCTACACCTGGTACAAACGTGGATATGAGACGCCTATAGCTCGGGGAAATAACATTTCCTTCAGTGCAACTCAAAAGAATGCATCATGGTATTCCTGCACTGCACAGAATAAACATGGAAAACAGTCATCAGCAGAGATCCAGCTCACAGTTGAAGGTGAGTTTACACAGTCTAAATGTAGAGAACAAGGTCATTTACAGATCTAAAGCAATAAAGCTAATTTGAAATGCAACATTTTGTCCAGTTACAGACATTTCAGAGGACATGGGACAAGATGGACACTCTATGCTTATGATTGCTGGTTGTGTGGGAGGAATCGTGGCAGTGCTCACTCTCTCTGCTCTTGGTTTTTGTACAAGGTAAATTTAGTTAAATTTTCAGTCACTTAATCATCGCTGAGGTCATTTTGAAACAGACTATTTTAAGATGTATTTAGCATTGTGCTTGTGTTAATTTAAGCCTCAGCCAGAGTCAGAACATATGAGATTTGCTAGTATTTGACTTCATAAAGTGATCAGATCAGCTTTTACAAAGCATTTTTAACTTGCACAGTCAAGTCAAGTTTTCAGTTTAATTATTTATTTCCACTCACAGGACCAGGACAAAGACACACAGGGAAGACAATGCTGGACAAAATGAGTCCTTGAATCAGGTTTGTGAACTTACTCAAACACCAGTCATTTCCCACCACTGCACGAACATCCAGGGGTGCCGATAAGGGGGGAAGTTAGGCACACTCTTTTGGGGGCCCCAGAGATCAGTTTTATTAGTAGTAACAGTCAGTGCTCATAGTAGGCCGGTATGGACCAGTACACAGTACCGGCATTTCTCTATTTTAATAAGTAACTTACACTTACTTTTTCTTGCCTACCGGCACTTGTCACATGTACTCTGAGCGGCCACACCGAAACATAAAATCATCAGACTAATTAATTGTATACATGATGCGTTTGGAGCTTTGATGAGCTGTACGGAATGAACAAATCAATTGTATTGCACAATACGACACTGACTGAAGCCCAGTTTTTTAATTTTGCATGAGTGGCACGCGAATCAGCGTAGGCGCGTTCACCAGCACACTCCAAAAGTGTGATAAGATTTGCACGAGCGATGCTTATGATAAAATGTGTGACCCATTTGAATTCTATTGAGATAATAGTAAAACGCTACAGAGAAAGTCTAAAACAGCCACTAAAATGACTGATGAAAAGAGGGGAAAATATCATCCTGCAATAACTCATGATGACCACATTTACTAGAATTTATCACATTCTGTTGTATTTATTGTGGCAAATTTTAACTTGTTGTAGCATTTATAATAGATAATCTGTTAAGGGAATAGATTTTTCACTAATGATTTATATTACAACTGTGGCATGTTGTAGCTATAGTTTATATAATGTTGCTATTTTTCATAACAAATGTTATAGATAAATAGAAAGGAAAAATGGTACATTTTATATTTATGTTTATGTGAATTCAAGTGATAAAAATAGATAAAATGTAAGTAATTAATTTCTTACAGCTACATGTATGGGTTTCAAAGTAACAGAATTTTTAAGTACCAAAAACTGTTTCCAGAGTGTTTACATTTCTCGGGAGGATTAAAGGTGCAGTATGCGATAATTTTGTCCACTAGAGGTTGCTAGAGGCCTATTCAAAACAAAGGCGTAGCTTGATGACGGCAAGTTTGAGTGTGGAATCTTGGGACATGTGGTCTCCACCTCAACAGACTTGGGAAGACTTGGGAAGAAAACATGTTAATGGATGCGATTATTAACGTTACTGTAGTATGAAGCAGAGCAGGGCCGAGGGTTGTGGGAGCTGAACGAGGCCGCTGGAGCGATCGATCAACACACGCCTCACGAGCAGCGGGACTTTTATTATGACACAATCGCCAGCGCTGCTTCCGCTTTAGTCCACGACACTGTTGTCATGTGGTTTCAACGTCAGTAAAGGCGGTAACAAAGGGTAACTGACGTCCTTGACAGGCGACTGCACTGCCCCGTGTCACTGTTTAGAATGGGAATTTTCTCATGATTTACAAGTAGTTGAAAACATTAGAGATATTGTTAGTAATCAGCTGGACAAAATATATAACACTAGCCTAGTGGTTTTTGGATATTTTACTGCGAAAATATTACATATTGTACCTTTAAGTAAGTGCATTAAATATTTGAATACAAAAATAACAGATATGACTTTACTTTAAGATTCACATTTTACTGTAGTAGTACACTAAACTGTGTTAGAGTCTCTGGGAAGTACACAGTCCAAAACATAGAATCATAAAGAGCAAAGCTTACGTTTTACGTAATCCAAAAACACAACCCCACCAAGTTAAACGAGGGAAAAAAAGAACACAAACTCAAACACAACACAAACACAAGTCAAATCTAACAAGACGTGGAAAACAACAGTGATGCTTCAGGCTGAAGAGACTCAAGAGAGACCTTATAGTGTATTATTTAAAAATATATATTTTATATTTTGAATGTTTAAAAAATATTTTAGGAATAATGTTTTCATAACTTAATGGGAATGTTATCAAAACATTCTAAAAACATATTTTTTAGCTGAGACGAAGTCAGTGTATTATTCCTGCTTGCCTGTATATTTTATTTACAACTTGTATACACTTGCATGTGTCTTGTGACTTCATGTTCTCTTCAATTCTATTTAATGATAAAAACAAGTAGTAACATTTAAAAAAATGTTAGATTAACTTCCAACTAACATTTCAAAAACATTAAGCAAATATTCATAACATCATAAAGACGTTACGACAATGTTGTTCTAAGAACGTTTTCTCTCAATGTTATGAGAATGTTCTTTAAGCAAAAATAACATTGTATGGACGTTCCGTGAACGTTGTTCTCACAACGTTTTCTCTCTATATTACGAGAACATTCATTAAGTACAGATTACATCGTAAGGACGTTTCATGAACGTTGTACTCAGAACGTATTATGATAACATTATGGAAACATTCAGCAAATAATATTAAAGGAACACTCCACTTTTTTTGAAAATAGGCTCATTTTCCAACTCCCCTAGACTTAAACAGTTGAGTTTTACAGTTTTCGAATCCATTCAGCTGATCTCCTGGTCTGGCGGTACCACTTTTAGCATAGCTTAGCATAGTTCATTGAATCTGATTAGACCAATAGCATCTCACTCAAAAAAATGACCAAAGAGTTTCGATATTTTTCCTATTTAAAACTCGACTCTTCTTTACTTACATCGTGTACTAAGACCGACGGAAAATGAAAGTTGCTAAAAGTGGTACCGCCAGACCCGGAGATCGGCTGAATGGATTCGAAAATGGTAAAACTGAACTGTTTAACTCTAGGGGAGTTGGAAAATGAGCCTATTTTCAAAAAAAGTGGAGTGTTCCTTTAAAAGGATGTACTGAGAATGTTATCCTAAGAACGTTTTCTCTCAACATTATGAGAACATCAGTCAAGTTCAAATAACATCATAAAGATGTTCCAAGAACGTTGTTATGAGAACATTCCTCTCAACGTTACGAGAATGTATTTTAACTAAAAACATTATAAGACTGTTCCTGAAACATTATTTTAGGAATGTTTTTTTCTAACATTTACATAACTTTTACATAACGTTAGTTAAAGTTATGGAAATGTTCCCTGTTAGCTGGGTTTATATTGACAAAGCAGCTTTTAAAAATGCACTCAACATTTAAATAGCAAGGTATACACCTTATTTTGCAGTGTGGAAGTAAGATATTTTCTCTGAATGTGCTTATGATTCATAAATAACCAGAAGAATAACAAAGTGCAGTAAACGGTAACTTTGTTATTCTTATTATTAAGACAATACATTAAAATGTGGTACATTAATGTATTGTGGTACACAGTAATCTGGTAAGAAATACCAGTTTGCAGTATCAAGCAGCAAAAATTGGCTGTTTTGTACAGCTAAAAATAACTGGATGGCACAGGAAGCCAGACACACTCAGTTTACAAATGGCAATGCCTGCTTTTATGTTCAAAATAAGGTGGATAGTGTTTATTGTAAGCTGATCCTGCAGCACACTATCAGAGTCCCTCTGAAACCCTCCACGTCTGCCTGTCTAGATCTGCTATGGGATTTATGCATGTCCATGCAGCAGCATCATGTCTATGTAGCAGTAGCAAGTCCATACATACTCAGTAGCAGCAGCAGTAGCGTGCTTAGTAGAGCTAGTCTGCTAAGACCAAACACATTAACATTGTCATATCCATTAACTATTCCTAGAGTTGTCATGATTGCAATGCTCACTAAAATATACAACAAATGTTTGTTTGTTTGTAATTTTTAGGTGCAGAATGAAACTATAGACAGGAATCCCACATATGCTAATGTCCTCACCGTGACCAACCAGGACAACAAGATCTCTGATGATTATAGTGTGTGTGAGCCTAAGACCGACCACAATACAGTGAAAGACTCAACGGATGAAGACGACAATGAAAAAGGTTCAGATGTAGTATATGCTCAAGTCCATTTGTTACAAAAAAAAACAAAAGCCATCAGTGTTGAGCCTGAGGTCATTTATGTTCAGGTGAAAAAATAATTTTTAGCAAAAAATAAATAAATAAATCTATTCATTGAAAATAATCCTAAGCCTAAGAAAATTTTAAAAATTAGACAAAACAATTNAGCTGAAACTTGACCAGACCAGAGACTTATATTACATCATGTGAAAGAGGGCATAATAGGTGCCTTTTAACCCAACCTGCTGGGTTTGTCCATATTTTACCCAGCTTGGGTTTTTTTAACCCAGCATTTTTTAGAGTGCATTGAAAATAATCCTAAGCCTAAGAAAATTTTAAAAATTAGACAAAACAATTGTCTGATATTGCTTGCATTCAAATTTAAATTAGAAATGCTTGTGTTCCAGTAACACTCTGAAATTACTTTTATGTAATATTTCTGTATGCTTGTATTGCTAGTATACATTTTCAGCTTTTTATTTTCTGATGAATAATGAATCTGTTTTATTAAAAACAGTGAGTGATGGCATTTCTTTGTTTTCATTTTGTTGAATAATAAAAAGTTACACAAAAATGTATGAACTTTTTGTCAGTATGCCTATTTTTCTGTTACTTTGTTGCAAAAAAAAATGTACATGCAACATTTTATAACTTCAATGTGTATAATATTCCAAAATAAATGAATAATTAAAGGGTGGTACTGCTTTGTGGGGATTGATTCATACATTTGTATAACTGAATGAGGTTTGACTAGGACTACCTTATGACAATAGTCTTTTGTGAAATCAATTGAAGTGACAGATAATCTATTTAAAGTTTATACACAAGCTGTACAGTGAGGTTTATAGGTGTGGATTTGTGTGGATGGTGTGAGCAGGGGCGGATCTACCGGGGTGGCACAGGGTGGCAAGTGCCACCTTAAGAAAAAGCATTGTCACCCCATCTGCCACTCCAGATTTATTCCAGTATAAAATATAAATGTACGCAGTGTTTTCTGTATCACATTTTAGTAACTTTGCTTTAAATGCGATGACATAAAAAAATACAGTGAAAAAAAATAGCAAGAAAACACATTTGCTGCTTGCTGTGTAGTTAACGTCATCAACAGATATGACTCTTATGAACTAGTTCTCTAACTGCTCACTCTACTTTCATCATGGATACCCAGGTGAGAAAAAAAGGACATTTCCATAATGTACTTAAAGGGTTAGTTCAATGCTGAATAAAGTCGTAGTTTTTGTTATTTTTGGACCAAAATGTATTTTCGATGCTTCAAAAACTTCTAACTAACCCACTGATGTCACATGGACTACTTTGATGATGTTTTTATTACCTTTCTGGACATGGAAAGTGCACCGTACATACATTTTCAATGGAGGGACAGAAAGCTCTCGGACTAAATCTAAAATATCTTAAACTGTGTTCCGAAGATGAAAGGAGGTCTTACGGGTTTGGAACGACATGAGGGTGAGTCATTAATGACATAATTTTCATTTTTGTGTGAACTAACCCTTTAAAGTGCTTTTCACACACTAATTTTGTACTTAATATACTAAAAATGTTTCTTCTGTACATAAGATAATCTTAAGAACACTTAAGTGTACTCAACTGTGCTATTTTGAGACATCATGAATATGAACTAAAATAATAATAATAAAAAAAAACAATAATGTGTCTGTTTCTTTCACCTTGAGCAAAGTAGTTCACTGACCCTTCGCCGGGAGTTTGACTGACAAGCGATCTAACCAATCATAATGCCGAATCCGCCATTTTGTCTGACAAAGCAGTCAGGAGGTAGAAGATTAATGTCAGTGGACTTGAACTTGAAAAATAGTGTGTACTGACATCTTTCCGTGTTTGAAACAACATTCCTTATGATGTTCATTCATGTTCGATGCTATGAATTAACTAGGAAGAGATGGTCGGTTCATGAACCGCTTGAGCTGAGGTGCTACAGCAATCTGTCACGACACATTAAAGAGGCACAAAACAGTTTTATTGTTCGAATTTCTTAAAGAAATACACAATTTGAAAGCTGGGACTTTGTTTAATATCATAAGTAACCTGCTCTGTCTTGTCTGTCGACGTGTTGTCAGTGTCCTCTTTGCTCTGCAATGTATTTTTCACTGTGTGTGGCGTGACAGCGCCATGGCTTGTCGGACAAAGCAACAGTAACTAAGGGGGGGCGGGTCTTTGCGAAGGGCAACTTCAACAAAATATTACTTACAATAGCACATACTGTATATCTAGCCTGTCAAATGGCCTTGTGATGTCACAGCACCATCAACTGACATCCAATGTTGCATTCCTTAAAGGTGGTACAGAGGATCTTTTCGTCGACTGATTTTTTTAAATGAGCGCATGCGTAAGAACAACCCCCCTCCTTCACAGCTCTTTTCAAGGGAACGCCTCCCAAAACTCGTGCACAAGTATTGGAACACGAGTGTTTACCACCGGCATTCGCCGTGTTATTAAGCCGGGCACGCATTTAACGACTAGCTAAAACATTCTAAGACTGTGCTCAACATACAGCGATTGTTTCCTGCTCCTGAGGCAGATTTATATACTTTCACATTGAATTTGAACACCGACTGTAATCGCAGACTGAACGCAACTGGCTCTGACTGGACGCATTTGAGCGCGATCAGTCATAAGTATCAATTTATATTCATAACATTCGACTTAAAGCCGCGCACACACTTAGTGGATTCATTATGTCGGACTCACTGCATAATCTGCAGTTGTTACTCCTGTCTCCTGACAAAAACATTGCATGCGGCGCCTGTGGAGTGTGGAAAGTTACTGGAGCGCGCAGCCGCGCGTCTCTCACAAGGAACGTCATGGCAGTGATTGACAAGCCAGAGGGCCAATCCGCGCACGTCTCTCACAAGGAACGTCATGGTAGTGATTGACAAGCCAGAGGGCCATTCGTTTACGCGATGATTGCGTAAACGATTGGCTGATGTTTTTAAGGCCCTACCTCGTGCACAGATGATGTATATTAATAATATTCCTTTCAGTGCACCTAATAGTCTTTTATCAGTTAGTAAAGACAGTTTCAAGTAATATTGCAAAAATGTATAAAACAAAACATCCTATTTAGCACCTTTAACAGCAAAACACAGTTAGGGTTTTACTTGTTGTTTTTGTTGTTGTTTAAATCCTCTTTCACCATATGGGACAAAATATTAATTTTGCTAGTATAAAAATACTTTTTATAAAACACAAAATGAATAATTCTGGTCTTTGATGCTATCTGCTCACTTTGTAGCGCGGCCACATAATGGGGGAATATCTATAATGCTGTGAATTATTTTTAATAATCATATAAGACAGCTGTTTTGTATATAAGTTTTCCCCTGTGTTATATTGCCCGGAAATGTGTTTGTGTTCCCGGTTGTTACTCACGCGAGACTTCTGGCTGCGTCCGAAAACCTAGGTAGCTGTCTTGCTGCCTCGCTGTCTTATTAGAGAATGACTTGTACCTCACGAAATTGATTTCGGACAGACTTCTGAGGCAGCCTAACAGTTTAATGATCTACAATATAGCGCGAGCTTTGGTGAGAACTAAACAAATATTCAATTGTTACAATTTCTCGATAGAAATGATATCAAAATTGAAATATGTTGGTTAAAATCGTACATTTATACACAAACTGAGCAGCAAACGCAACTTTTGGATGCCATCTTTATTTTTCTAGCTCAACTGTCACAGAATGGAAAGCACAGGATTGTGAGATATCAAAGGCAGCTAAGGATACATCTATGCATCCTTCAAACATCTATCAGATGAAGGTATCTCATGAGACAGGAAGTGAAGCTAACATTGGATTCGGACGTGCCTTGATGCCTTACCACCTTGAAATGTGTCCTCAGAAGGCGGCAGTTTCCAGTTTTCGGACGCAGCCTTCTGTCGGGAAGATGCAGGGAAACTCCGTGACGTCATGGGGTCGGACAGCTGATTGTCACTTCCGATAAAAGAAGCCGGTTTGCCGGTGTTCGAGAGAGGACGCTCTCATTTCTATGTGGATTACGCGATCGATCGCTCTACACTACTGGATTGTCATCGTCTGTGACTGGTTATCTCTTTGAGGAAATAACATCTATTGGATTATTTCACCTTTGGGATTCTGAACAGGACAACGCTGTACTTCATCGTGCTCCCGACCAAAAGCCTTACCGGTCCCGGTTAGGCCGATTAAACACACACACACACACACATGCGCATACACATACTTTACATAGGACTGAAACGGACTATTTCAACACACATACATACATTTTTTTTATATACAGTACAGTCCAAAAGTTTGGAACCACTAAGATTTTTAATGTTTTTAAAAAAAGTTTCGTCTGCTCACCAAGGCTACATTTATTTAATTAAAAATACAGTAAAAAACAGTAATATTGTGAAATATTATTACAATTTAAATTAACTGTTTTCTATTTGAATATATTTGACAAAGTAATTTATTCCTGTGATGTAAAGCTGAATTTTCAGCATCGTTACTCCAGTCTTCAGTGTCACACGATCCTTCAGAAATCATTCTAATATGCTGATTTGCTGCTCAAGAAACATTTAATGTGAACAATATTTTTTTTCAGGATTATTTGATGAATAGAAAGTTCAAAAGAACAGTGTTTATCTGAAATCTAATCTTTTGTAACATTATAAATGTCTTTACTGCCACTTTTGATTGATTTAATGCATCCTTGCTGAATAAAAGTATTCATTTCTTTCATTTCTTTTCAAAGAAATAAAAATAAAAATTCTTACTGACCCCAAACTTTTGAACGGTAGTGTATAATGCTACAGAAGCTTTGTATTTCAGATAAATGCTGTTCTTTTGAACTTTCTATTCGTCAAGGAATCCTGAAAAAAAAAGTACACAACTGTTTTCAACATTGAAAATAATCATAAATGTTTATTGAGCAGCAAATCAGCATATTAGAATGATTTCTGAAGG